>OU452235.1:15993059-16235559 GCA_911728455.2 Marthasterias glacialis | reverse complement strand
TGTTATTAGCATATTTCATGGGAAGGGCTAATTATCTTATCGTATTATTTCACGAGAAAAAAAAAGTTAATCCATACTTTTTTCCTTGTTCACTTTAAAAAATGACGTAGGCCTACCAAACATTATAAGAAGCATGCTTGTCTTTTTATTTGACTACGCGATATTCAGTTATTCCATCAGCTTGGTATCATATCTGTGGTCAAATTTCGCTAATGGAGAAACAATATAACCCAGTTCCTATACTAAAGGGCTTTAATCGACCCGGGGGGGGGGGTCAGTGGCGTACTGCTTAGATTTCTTCATTCGAGGGGGGAGGGGCAGACGGGGGCAAAGACATAATGGGGGGTTCTTTATATATCGAAACATACATTTGAGATCTCATGGGGAGAGGGGACAAGGGTTCTAAACGGGGATGGTGCTCCATCCCCCGAAACCCCTCCCCCTGGTCACACCACCGGGGTGTTTCAGAGGTTTTATGAGAGCCACTTGATAAGGTGCTCAAGCGCATTATGCACTCAATTACAGAACCACAGTGACAACAAACCCCTTCTCTTCATCACGAAGACTGGCTCTTTGACATGCATTATACTATACACTGGGTCTACAGCCTTACAACCCACCCAAGGGATGAAGCGATATTATGGTTATGTGATTAAAGAACACAACGTGCCATGACGGGGACCCAAACCCACACTCTGACATCCAACTGAACTTGAATGCGGGGCACAAGAACGCTCGGCAACAACACTATACCAAAACCTTGAACAAGATGGTGGGAATCTTGAATATGAACACGTTTTGGATCGGGGAATCCATGTAATTCAAAGTAAGGGCGTGCTTGCTATCAGTGTTACCTACAATGTGCATTTAAAACAAGTTTTTTTTTTCGTCAGCACAAGACGATCCAAAAATCAAGGAATATTAAAGCTTAAGAACAAATAAGACACAGGTGTACTGTTATTACTCCTACTAAATATAACGACATCGAAATCAAAGCATCGCCTGAACCACTCAGGATATTATTTTAATGGGTGAAAAGTTGTGAAGAATAAGGAGGAGGAGAAAAAACAGAAAAAGAGAAGAAGAAAAAAAAAACAGAAAAAGAGAAGAAGAAAAAAACCAGGATGGCAAATTATTGTTGGTAACGAATTCCCCACATGCTACTTTCTCTAATTACGACACTAACGATCCTACGCAGTAGACGAACAGATGGCGTAATTAGTGTCCATTATATTTACGCATGATAAATATGCAGGCAATTTCGAGTACGGAGAATAAATTTGGATTTAGCTAATGGAGTCTTGTGCTTTTAGAGATGGGAATAATGTGAGGTCTTGATGAAGTACGGGTAATTACGGAGTGAAGGGAAGGCGCAATAGTTGAAGAAAGGTTGTTTTTTTCCTTCTTCAAACCACCGTTTTGTACAAGAGATAATTCATCGCAAAGAAGGGGAAATATTGATGATGCATATCGCACGTTGAGATGTGAACAAGTAAAACAGAAAAAAATGTCTCCGATGGGGAATCGTTCAAACTCATCCAACACCTTTGAAGTCGTACAGAAAGTACAACTTTTAAAAAGTTGTCCTATAAGACACGGCTGTAAGACACGGCCCTGTTGACGCAATTCACCCGACGTCATCACACAAGAACCTTGTTGCGCCATTTTGTGTGTTATTGTGTAGTGATGTCCGTTTTAGGCGATACGCGCGTGGTTAGACGATGACACAAAGGCGAAACTAGCTTGAAATATTTTGGGGGCATAAGGGGGTGCACCATGGAGGTAAAAACAAATACATGAACACTGTCTGCGTGTAAATAGGGGGAGGAATGTTTACAAAAGACATTGAAATTACTATAAAAGCTTATAAAATGTAACATTTTATTATGGCAATTGTTAATCTCTAAAGTCCAGATTTCAAATGGGGGAGGGCAGCGGGGGTGGGCCGACATCGTGGGGGACACGTGCCCCCGTAGTTACACCACTACGCCATATCTTACAATAATGTGAGTTAACTCCCAAAATGGCAGACCGTGTGCAGAAACCTGGGCCCAATGTCATGGAGCTGCTTAAGCAGAAAATATTGCTTAATAACAATTTTCTGCTAAGTAGAAATGAGCAGGATACCATGGCCAGTCGCAAAGTGTACATGCGACATGGTAGTTTGGCCGGTAACCTTACTCTGGTAAGCATGATTCTGTTGTGCTGAGCTACTTCTTGTGCTTAGCCAGCTCTATGACATTGGGTCCAGGCTGCGTGTGACGTCAGTGCAAGGGTCAATGTCCTCATTCGAAAATCTGATTTGTCTCTTTCCAACCATTGTAATGAACGGTGTTGATATAAGTCGATTTTGAAAATGCCGAAGAGTTACAAATGTTACTGTCAGAACATGGGTTGTTCTGAGCGCTGGATTTCACAGATAATTACAGTTCTCGGATTTTGTTTAATATAATAATCAGAAGGGAAATTAGGTAGAAATCGCTGAGGCTTTCGTTAGAACCCTGCCGTTCGGCACGAGCAGAATGTAAACTTCACAACTCACCTTGCAGCCAGTACAAGCCCTTTTTGCAAACACTCAAACACAATTCTCTATCTTCCATGAAAACGAAGGATGAAAGGGAATTTTTGAGTAAAAAGGAGACTAACATAAAATCGCACATTACAGCAAAAACACGTTTTATTATCATAACAATTAAATAGCATAAATGAATCAACATTAAGTCAACGAACTTAAATTCATCCGTAGGAGGCTGAGGGAGAGTGGAAAGTAAAAAGGTCTAGTTTATTGAACGGTGTCAATGACCAACAAGGCAATCACCACAGCCCCCAGCACCCCCCCCCATCCATCACCATCACTGCCCTGACCAGCAGCCAACCCACCCTGAAAACTCTGAAATTTCTGTTCTGCCCGGGCAGCAGGTCCCACCACCCTCTTTATGTCATCAATACATACCACCCTTCACAATTTATGTTGCTCTTAAAATAATGTACACAAAATATATATTATGTGCAGCCTCTTGTTATATTTGTATATTTGTACACATTCAAGTCCCATTCCCACCCTTTTGTTACCAACCAACACATCATACAAACATGCCTGTGAAAATTTCATCAAATTAGGAGGTCCAAGATTAAGTGAAATTACCAACGAAAAACATAGTCTATGTATTGACAGAGAATTTACGGACGATAATTTATGGCTTACGTTGAGTGCAGTGACCAAAATAGGCAACGGGTAAGTTACGGGGTCTGTAGATGCTGTACTTCTGTATGTGCTTTGATATGAACTTTACATAAACGATGAGCTTTCAGATTGAAGCTACTCAGTTGCAGTTGTTGTTGTTGTTGTTGTTGTTAATTGTGTTGTTGTTGTTGTTGTTGTTGTTGTTGCTGCTGCTGCAGCTGTTTGTTGTCTTATTGTGGTTTGTGTTGCTATTGTTGTTGTTCTTGTTGTCTTATCGTGTTGTTGTCGCTGTTATTGTTGTTGTTGTTGTTGTTGTAGTTGTTGTTGTTGTTGTTGTTGTTGTTGTTGTTGTTGTTGTTGTTGTTGCTGTTGTTGAGGACAACTACAACTACAACAACAACAGATTCAAATCGGCTGTCGGGCGTAATGCTCCAAGTCGGAGATAATGATGCTTAACACACGTCCCTCTTTCCATTCCACATTGTAAACACTTTTTTGCCAAAGGGAAATTAAAGGGTGGACACCTTAAACTAACGCACCAGTATATTCGATTAATAATTATGCAAACAAAACAGTTCATTACAAAATACACACAAACGAATTTTGAAATATAGGTAAATAGTTAAGATTTGAAATTCTGCGTAATGAAGATAAGATTTCGCAAAGGTTTGTGGTAAAACCGCACACATATCATGAATTCTCTTTCTATGAGTTGTCGTGGCTTTTTGAAAAGCATCGATGGTGTAACAATTCGACGTTTCGATGCTCTGATCTGCTCTGAGGGTAAATGATGTCGATAGAGGGCCTGGACGTAAACATATACTACACTGTATTGCAACATACGACCAGATTCCAAGAAAAGTAATTTTGCTCAACTCAGCTCAGTTCAACAAAGTCAATAGTTTTCTTTAACGCTCTGCAAACACATGACAGGCGCCCTCAAAATTGTCAGTAAAGACCTTGAAATGTTTTACACATTGTGTGAGCCTATTAAAAGAATATTTCATAAAAATATATTTAAATTTTCTTCCAATTTACAAGAAATAACCGAAAAACTAAACTAAACTAGGTCAAAGGTCAGCATACGCATCACCAGCCGTCACTCCTGCCGCCGAAAATTGCAGGCATATCACAAATAGATTGGTCTCCTGTTTATATCTTCATGATCATTTCAACTGTAATGGTGATACAGGGGTCCAGACTGCAAGCTAAAAATACGGCAATTCATCCAGTCACAAGACAAAAGGATCAACCAGATACGATAATTATTCATCGGCAATAAATCGTTTGACACAGTTTTTGTCCAAAAGTGAATTCAAACAAAGGTTATAATTCGGAAGTACTGCGGTCTGCTCCTACACCAAATCCCGTCAACGTACCGGTATCACATGGGTTCTCACTACGGAGTTCATGCCTCGCTAGCCCCCTCTACGTTTTGCGTTGGCAAACCAGGCGCCCGGGTCTTTCGGGCCAGAGCAACAACTCCCGAATAATTGGGAATATAATACGATAATAAAATCCCAGATTCAAAACCATGTCTTTAAATATTATAACATGATTGATGTATTTGACCGAGTTCCACCTTTCTCAACAAATCATATCACGAATTGAATTTGTGGTTGAGGTGATGGATTTTTATCGCCTGGTCTTCAACGCGCTCTGGGCCATAATGTCCGAGTCACGGTGCGAGACACGGTCCGTTAATCGGACTTTATAGTAACTTAGAGTTGAAGATTCCATTAACATTATCAATTTTTAACCACTATTTGAATATGCTCAGTTTTGTTATTTACCCATGGATAATTGTAACATTCAGAGTTTAATTTAAAACTGTCATGATCTTGTGACTTGAGACAATTAATGTTTGGCTCAGATGTCACGTGACCACAGTTTCTTTTAACTACCCTATGAATCGGGCCAATAATGTGGGGGTGGTTGCAGTAAATGTTTATATTCTACTTTTGGAAGACCTTTCTGGTCGTGTTTGAGTCATCACTATCGCCCCGAAATCGTCCAACGAGGGATCTCAAAATTAAGCAAATAACACACAAGGCAAACACACTACGGCATATAATAATGTCACATAACACTGACAAAGTACATTTTCGGTGAATGCAGGAAAAGAACTTAATTATTAATATCATAATCGACATTATACAAAATAACTGGACGCTTTGCTTTTCTGTCTGGACATTCTGACTTATTAAAAAAGATTTACGTCGGAGTATAACCGATACATCTTCAACCATGCCATGCAAGATCAATGGGACTATACGCAATGTATGGGAGACTTTTGAAACGCTGGCGGCAGCAGACACAACGGGCCTTTTTGACAGTTCCGAGCATGCGCGCACGTGCTCAGTATCGCGCGCGTAGTTCTGAGCATGCGCACTACTGATGAGAACTTTGAAAAAGGACCGTCCAAAAGTCTCCCACAAAAGTTGCTCTGTCACCTGTCGCACACATTCGTAATTTTCACCGGAGGTATTATTAGTTTATCGTTGATGGAACGCCAAGGCAGTGTAAGACATCTGCATTACCTGACGGGGTGTAATTACGTTTGTAGCCTGTCAGCCAATACGTACACATCATTCCCTTCCCCTGTAATGATAGAAAGATCGATACAAGGATTGGAAATAGAAACAGATAATCAATACAGTCAGGTGCGCGGTGGTTCACCATAGTCTTTCTCATTGTTGTGGTGGTTTTTGACAAATTATCGTATATTCTAGCAAATCGACGTTTCGATCTGTGGGATCTTGTAGTTTTCAATAAAAAGGCAATTTCATCTAAATATGGGCTCTTAGGTCAATTTGTAGTACAATCATTTTCCAAGAGATAAAGTCCTTGAAAGTAGAAAACTACAAGTCTTCAACCCCACCTTCGCATACTGTAAAATTTCTTTTGAAACTTTTCTTTGCAACTTTTTCAGAGCGAAATTTGAAACATGCCCATTGGACGCAAAAAAATGGGTGTTTACATTCCACCCAGGACATTTTGTACGTAAGGATTGAGATGTGACGTAATGAATATGATGCAGAATGAGCCAATGAGTGAAGAGAATTACAAACATGTGTCACACCTTAATGTCCATCATACCACGTGACTGTAACATGTATCCACCCAGCGAGACGAGTATACCTTGACATTCAGCGCTGGTGTGAATCTTCATTGCTGCGTATGAGAACACAAACATAATATACAACATCAAAACAATGTCTTCATCATCACTGCGCAGACTCGAGTTGGATTTTGAGAAAACATCTTTCATTGAAATTGATCAAAAACCATGAGTCCTACTGAATAAGCTTAATCTTCTTTTATTTTATTTGACAATATTTTAACTTAGTGACAAACCACGACGACTATAAATAACAAAGAATCGTCCACATAAAACGACACTATAAACTACAGCTAGCAAGTATTAAACTAGGGGTAAATTTTATAGAGCTGCTTAAGCACAAAAAGTAGCTAAGCACAAATAACATTATTATGTTTACCAGAATAAGGTTACCGGCCCAAATACCATTGTTTACGTGTTCAATTTGTGACTGGTATCATGCTCATTTCTGCTGAAGTAGGTCACATAAGGAGTCAATAGCCACAGTGAAATACGTTAAACCTAGACAGAACTCAAAATTACGTTCACTGTGTGTCTCCATTCTCGACGCAGTGTTTACGGTGTCCCCGAAGAGGCAATATCGTGGCATCTTTGAGCCAACAACCCCGGCAACGCAAGGTCCTTTTCAACAAGAGAGAGAGAGAGAGAGAGGAAGAGAGAGGAATTGTGAATCACAGGAAAATTGCTAATTGCATATTACATTCACAAAGGGCTAACTCATTAGTGGCCCAAGGTATTACATAAATACAACTGTGTCGTCGTTAGACTACGTGGGCTTACGTAGCATAATAGTGCAAAAAAAAAACTATCCAATGTCATTTGCCTGATTCCGCCGTCTTTCTTCAGCGTAATTACCCAAATCCCTTTTTGTGTTCAAAAACCTATTAGTCTGCACTTTGCATTATACACTAATCCGGGCAGCTCGTTCAAGGTGGTTTACACCGCTGCAGCTATGGCCGCCGCACGCGTGCACGACGCGACAATAGCGTGTTAGCGCGCATATGTACCAATCAGCAGATTCACAGTGCGTGTGCGTTGACGCGCACGTTCAGCGGGCACAGCTGCGTTGGTGCAAACCACAATTGGTGAGCTGCTCGGATTGTGCGTATTCCCATAGGCAGAGTTTTCGTCTCAATGAGACGACAACTAGTTTAGGATCTTATTTCATTTATTACTCAAAAACGATAACACTTTTCAAGGAAATATTTCAAGGAAAGTTTCCTACCGTCATTATCTTTATACCATCTGACCATGGTAAGGTATGTAAATCTGTGAACATTTATGTTTTTCTTCTTACCAATGCTGAGATGGGGCTTTAAAGATCTTAGCCTTTTTCCCAGACATTGCATAACACGTTTTGTTGTGTATAGGTCAACTTACTACTTATCGAAAATGAAAATGAAAAATATATATATAAATCTCATCGCATAATAATTTCTTTTTAAGGGAGATGAAGAAAAAAATAAAATCTGCACTCGCATTTATCATCATCAAATTGACCTAAATTTAGGTCAACTTACTACTTATCGAAAATGAAAATGAAAAATATATATATAAATCTCATCGCATAATAATTTCTTTTTAAGGGAGATGAAGAAAAAAATAAAATCTGCACTCGCATTTATCATCATCAAATTTACCAGAATGCAGCCCGATCCGAATGTGGATCTTTTCAGTGGGCAGATGTGGGATTCTGCAGTCTTTGATTTTGTCGACCAGGTCGAGGGCCAAACGCGCGACTTCACCGGCGTGGCGGTTCCCGTTCCGTTGGGGTAGACCGCTGGCTACCATGTAAGCATCGCCGATTGTCTCCACTTTGTACACGTCATACGTCTCAATACGCTCATCGAATAACTGGTAGAGAATGTTCAAAAAGTTCACCACCTGCTGGAAACAATTCAAAATAAGCTATAGTTTACTACAGTATTAGGCGTAGGATTATTTCTACTGGAATCGATATAAGTCGATTTTTCGATTCGATTGGATTTAATTAAATTGGTCTGATTTGATCCGAAATTATTTGACCTGATTTGATTTCCTTCAATTCGATTTGATCGACGTGAATGGAAATGTTTTTTTTTTTATTATTATTTGTTTATTTATTTGATTTGGTTTGATGAGGCTTTATGCAACCCGATTCCCTTTGATCTGATTCGACTAGATTCCAAGTTTTGATCTGATCTGACTGTATTGAATGGAGTAGATTAATCAATTTCATTAAAAAAAATCATTTAAAAAGGTGTGTAATTGCAGATTTAAATCGGTTTGATCCGTATTATCAACATTTTGACTCATCACTGGCCAATTCGACTCGACCCTTGACTCAACTCAATGAGAATTGACTCAACTCGACTCTTGACTAAACCCAATCAGACTTCACTCGACTCAACCATTGACAAGCCCCATAATCAGACTTGACTCAACTCGACCCTTGACTCAACTCAATGAGACTTAAATCAACTCGACTCTTGACTAAACCCAATCAGACTTCACTCGACTCAACCATTGACAAACCCCATAATCAGACTTGACTCAACTCGACCCTTGACTCAACTCAATGAGACTTGACTCAACTCGACTCTTGACTAAACCCAATCAGACTTCACTCGACTCAACCATTGACAAACCCCATAATAAGACTTGACTCAACTCGACCCTTATCTTAACTCAATAAGGCTTCATTCGACTTTTCTTGACCCAACTCATGACATGTGACTAACATTGACTCGATCAGAATAGACTTAGCTTATTCTAATCAGATCTTCCCGATTTGATTCAGTTCGCTTATTTGTTTGTTTGGAAATAAATACAGCAACTTTGTTTTGATTTGTTACAATGAAAAACACAGTGACCTGCATAGGGGCGCTTCGTGCAGACATCTCGGTAAACCCCACGATGTCACTGAAGAAGATGCTGACGAGCTCGAACGACTCTGCTCTGACATCATCACCAGTTTTCAGTTGCTTAGCAACTTGTTTCGGCAACATCCGGTAAAGCAAGGAATCGCTCCTTTTCTTTTCGACGTTGAGCTCGATGGTCTTGTCCGTGAGACCTTTAACATTGCAGAAAATGCAACATGAAGGTTCAGGCTGTACAATTTTGGCTATTTTGGAGGCTTCTTTTAGCTGCATTGCATTCAATTTCGTTTTCGTGCACACATAAATTTCGTTCTTCCGATTCAGGTCCGTTTCAGTCATTTTATTTCATTTATAGACATCAGTTGGGTAGCCAACATGTGTTTTGCAGGGGGCAAATGAAGCGTACATTTGTAGAAGGGGCACTTTCAGTTGAAGTCCAGTCTAACATTGCCTGATTATAGCAAATTTCACGTTGTCAAGAGGCTGACAGGGGGGGGGGGGCAAGCATGGGGCAAGATGTTTCGGGGGTGGCAGCTGCCCCCATTTGCCCCCTTGGCTACGTCACTGATAGACATTCCAGACTACATTTTTGTCATTCTTCAGTTATATTTCTATTACCTATTTTACAATTGATAAAAATGAATGGTTGACCAGCCTCATTTTGTTTGCATTTGCGAAATTGAACAATTTTTTGAGACGAATTTGAATTATCTTATTTGACCATTGAATGCTAAGCTGTTGACATTGACATGCTCCTTTTGACTTACGAATGTTGATGAATGGAGCACTCATTTTCAAACGAAAATAAATGGGCTGGCAAAACCTACATTATAATATTACTACCAGAAAACCATAAGCGCCCTCTGGCGTTACCACTACTTTAGTCTGGTTAAAGAACTCACTTGTTGCAAACTTTTGAATGGAGTTCGTTGCCTTGGAGACAAGGATGAGAATGACCGGAGTGACGAAACAGACGATTGAGAGGAGAATCGCTGCTACGAGGATCTATTGTAGAATATAAAAACGTCAAGATCTTACATCTACAGTCAATTCTTTATGATAAAAGAACAACTACATCATTGGTTTTTTGGACGAGTAAATTCATATCCATTCTCTAGGAGTAACACACACTTGCATTCTGATAACCGTGTAGGCTAATTTTTCAAATTGTTTAGTTTTGGAAAATCCTATTTAATAAAACATTTTGTTTTAAGCAGAGCATTGGAATCGGTGTTCTATAATACATATGGCTACCTAAGTCAACATACAATACATGCATGTCATTATACGGTCGGGGTTTTAAACGGATGAAAAAAGGTTCATATTAGATAATGACAGTGAAATAAAACTGGTCTAAATCCGCCTCGCTTATTAGAGTAGATGCTCTGATGTCATGATACCGTGATATTATCATGGGAGGTTTATAAGCGAGGCAGTCATGCTTTTGTGGCTCGCTTTTAAGTTACGGTGTCTAGGCGAATCGGTTGATTACAAAGATGGTGACTGACCTCGTTTTCTTTGGCGGAAATGTCCTCCTTTATTTGTTCATTGACGATCCTCTCTAAGTACACACCGATGTTTCGGATCACCTTCAGCTGAGCTGTTGTATTGCTCTGCCACTTGGCAGCTCTTGATCCCCGCATATATGGACTAGCATAAGAAACTATAACATACACACGGAAAAAAAGTTTGAATTTTTTAAATATTAATTCGTTTTCAAAATGATATTGGGGTGCTGCTTCGAATTTTGTTAAGTTTTCACCGAATGCATCAGTCAATGAACCCGTGGAAAAATCACAGTATCTTGGTATTGCTTTCGTGAATGGATAAAAGTTTACGGTAGTTCAGAGATTACTCGGTTTCATTTGTAACAATATTAACATTGTAAATTAGTGATCTCTCAGACTGTAAATCTGCTAATGTTTGCGGTAACACCATATACGCCTTACATGAAATTTCTATCAAGTGTTTATTTTCAGAACTCATTCGTACATTCGTTTCTGTAGATCTCCGCCTTCATGAGTTCAATGCTTCGTAGGTTGACCTCTCTCGTCTTTAATAGGTCATTGTACAGGACACGTGTTTCTGGAACGTAGTTCAGGCACGTGTTGAGGTGAATGTCGGCTAGCTCTTCGTTCCGAACGAACGTCAGGTAGTTGTTATTATTCAGGAAACCGAGCAGAAAGAACTCAGTTCCGTACGCTGACATTGCTCCGGTCCGTTCCTGTGTCCGTATGAGGAAGGAGTAGGACACAAGGTTCTTCCAGAGACTGGCGTGGTTCGTCAGGAGGATGGTCTCCGTAAGGAGCGGCAGGAACGCCCGCTTCACATCCGAATATGTCTGCAGCAGCTTGAACGTGGTCGTGTTCACTTGCCTGCTTGTGTCCCTTTGTTGGTTCAGGAATGCCAAGAACTGATCCCCCGAGTCGAACTGGGTTTCTTCAGGCCAGTACGGCAGGTCCTTAACCGCTCTGTCGGTGTCAAGGTAGCTGGAATCGAGACTGACCCGGCTGATGTCGTCGTAGCGGGTGTAGAGAGTCGCTAGGGACTGCTCCAACTCGATGGCATGCATGATGTTCCCGAGACCAATTGATTGCTCGAAGACCTGGTCGAAGTCCAGCATCTCGTTCCGGGTTAAGATAGCCGTGTGGACGTTGATGGCAGTCACGACGAAGAGGCAGATGGCTGGGGTGAGAGGGAAGAGCAGCATCTTGAGCATCTGGAGCCGTTTACCGCAAGGAGAGACGGGATTGATATTGCATCGTCCGAGATTCACCTGGGAGGGGATCACGAAAGATGAATGGCTGTTAGGGGAGGCGCGGCTCGCTGCTGCATCAACGGTGGAAGGGCTCACTCGATCTGTTCGAAACCTACAAGACAAAATCGCAAATTTAATTTTATTTATAAATAATGGCAGTTTAAATGTGTAAAACTGCTTATGTCTGATGGGGAAACCTTTGTTGGTTCAAATATGGGGGGGGGGGGGGGGGGGCCCCAGAACAACAAGTACAACAGAATGACCTGTAAAATTGCAGAGCCTTGTAAAATCGAGTTTTGAACGGCACAACGATAGCAATAGACCTTATCACGCATCAGAACACTACCTTTGTCCAGTCCCCTGTGTGCAATATTCATAATGCATACTGATTCAAATCTATATTTTTAAAAAGTGTACAACACTCTCTGCCCTTCCAGCCTCGGTTTAGTAACGCTTATCTCAATGGGAGAAATAGAAGTTAGATGCCCCCATGATAGAGGTCTACCGGTATTGATTCATGAAAAGCGGGAAATGAAGTTTTAGCTCCTATACAATATGGAGAAATAATAGTGAAATTGTGACTCGCGGAGAGCTGAGTTTTTAGATAGTACATATTAATGATGGAATTAAGTTTTGAAAGTAAACAATGCTGACTTGAAAAGGTTGTAAGAGCTCAATGAATCGAGGTTAAATTATGTTTTTATCTCTCTCTCAAGTATTGATGGATTTTTTTTTTTTTGGGGGGGGGTTTGGTTTTTTAAATTGATCCAGTATTTACATTTTGTTGGTGGGACGCGTCTCCCCGGAGACCGCTTGCACAGAAAGCCGTAGGTTCAGCCGTAGAATCACACCTTCGTCTGTTGTGAGGAAAGAGAGGGAGAGAGAACAACAGAGTTAAGAGGGTGGGAGGGGAGGAGGTTGTCATATTTCTTTGTCCTAAACAACCACATACAAGCTTGAGAACGGAACGTAGCCTTGATTACAAGGCTGTTATGTGCTATCCGATGGACCCGCACTCACTTTGGCTACACGGTTAGTGGCTAGGCGCCTAATACACGGGTGCACCACACTAAACAGGGCCCAATTTCATGGCTCTGCTTACTCCGTTATTCTGCGCTTACGAAGACCATTCGCCGCTTACGAGGTTAGCGCCGAATTTCTGCGCTAGCTGTGTAAGCGAGGAATCCTTAGTCACGTGAACTACGCACGCGCACAAGCAAAAATTCCTTGCTAACCCATGAAATACGCTTAAGTAAGCGCGGAATTTTCTGCTTCCGCAAGCGCCGATTTTTTGCTTACGGTAAGCAGAGCCATGAAATTGGGCCCAGGTTCAAACGGATGCGCCAAACGCATTACCATAAATTGGTTTGAATAATAGCTTTTGGGGTCATTTAAGTGCGATCTGTTTTCATAAAATGACCGTGCGTCAACTTTTGAGGAATCTTGAAAGCCGTTTGGGAAAAATACATTTTCGGGTGTAAATAGAAAACAATTTACGGCTGACCTGCCGAAAAATTGAAACAAATTTAAACTGCAATTTTCAGTATTGTTTCAAGAACTGAGAGACTCATGAATAAGGACTTTCACTGTGAAGTAAATGGGTTTTACAGTATGGTCAATGGGAGTTTAGCGCAGTGTGGTGCACCCTGCCACACGCCCCGAATAGACGCCACATGCCGCTGAGTCCATGGACGGACTCCACTGACTCAGTGCACTTGGGCGCTAGCCGTAGACCAGGCAAGCGTGTAGACCTATATGTAACAGCTCTGCAATAAATGCCAATGAAATTGAATACATAATTATCTACGATAAAATAATAATAATAATCATAATAAAAATAATAATAATTAAGCTCCCCCGTAATCAAAAAATTAAGATTTGTAATCACGATGCTCGGATAAGTCTCTATGATTTTTTGGTATTATTATTATTATTATTATTTTTTTAAGATTAACGCAAATATTAGCTTCTATAACATGTTTCTTTACCATGCTAAATTTCAAATCCTGCGTGGGTACTATTGTCTCATAACTATAATGGTAAAAAGCATAAAACCATCAATAGGCCTACTAGCAATAAGTTGAGAAACCCAAATAAACTCTTTAGAAAAAACCGGGACAGTTAGCCTACCGTACAAACAAACAAACAAACAAACAAACAAACAAACAAACAAACAAACAAACAAACAAACAAACAAACAAACAAACAAACAAACAAACAAACAAACAAACAAACAAACAAACAAACAAACAAACAAACAAACAAACAAACAAACAAACAAACAAACAAACAAACAAACAAACAAACAAACAAACAAACAAACAAACAAACAAACAACCCAACAAGCCAACAAACAAACAAACAAACAAACAAACAAACAAACAAACAAACAAACAAACAAACAAACAAACAAACAAACAAACAAACAAACAAACAAACAAACAAACAAACAAACAAACAAACAAACAAACAAACAAACAAACAAACAAACAAACAAACAAACAAACAAACAAACAAACAACCCAACAAGCCAACAAACAAACAAACAAACAACCCAACAAACAAACAAACAAACAAAAAACAAACAAACAAACAAACAAACAAACAAACAACCCAACAAACAAACAAACAAACAAACAAGCCAACAAACAAACAAACAAACAAACAAACAAACAAACAAACAAACAAACAAACAAACAAAAAATTAAACAAACAAACAAACAAACAAACAAACAAACAACCGAACAACCCACCCAACAAGCAACAAGCAATAACCCGCATCAATTTTGTTTTGTTTTTTTGCTATTGTGACTTTCCAATCTGCTTCATTTTTATAATTGAATCTTTTGAGTCACCCTTTTAAAAAATACACTCAAAGCTTACTTTTGGGGCGAGTACAACTTTTTAAGTTGGAAAGGGATAATTTTTTTCAGTGAGGAACTACAAATCAAAGACAGACACAACATAAAATGTTTACTTTACCTTCTTTCCCGAGGAATCGTTCTCCCTTTCTCAATAGGTTCTCCTCGCTGCCGTTAGGCACCCAAGGAATCGACGACACGTTTGCCTACGTGTACAACCGCCGAATAGAAGCAAAGCCCGATTTTTACGTTTTGGTTATTTCTCAACTCACACAATCCGCCGGTGGCTAGCACCGCTTTGCGCGTACTCACGCGCTGCCTTTACATTTTAATAATAATCGGTGGTTTTGTGTTTCGTTGTTTTATAATATTTGTCGTTGAATTTACAGTTAAGTCAGTCCATAACTAGATGTAGGGTGTTGACTCTGGGGGCAATGCTGGGGGTATATAATACCTTCATTTGTTTTGATGATCAAGAGAAATTTCATAACTCAGGCAAGAATGTCGGGCACTGAAGAGGGGGCCACGTCCAGCCCTTACAACACAATGCGAATTTGGTTGAGGAAGAACTGTACCATTTGGCACATACCACACCAGCATGATCATTACGCGTAATTAGGATTTGTTTGTGACATGAGAACAAATTAGAATGGCCACCCACAGCGGATAGTCTTTGTCTTGTAACGAGCTGTAGCTATTAGGTTTATAAGTTGCTCATTGTTTCCATGGAAGCCTTTGTGCTCTCATGCCGAAAAAAATGTGGTTTGTTGAGTATACAATTGTTTTATTCTTAAAATAGTAAAACTTGAAATTAACGATGCGCTTTCACTATTTTTTTTATACTCTACGAAAAACAAATCAGCAAACCAGTTTTTTAAAAGAAGACTTTTCCAATTTCCCATTAAACAAAACAAAACAAAAATGGTTGAACTATAAGTAAACGATGACAAAAAGTACCTTTAGAAAATTAACCGATCACTTTCATTATAAAATAAAAAATATTTAAAATAATATAACAATAAATTACTAGATCAAACAAGTTTCTCTTTTTCTTTGATTGAATCGTATAAGTGGGGTGTGATTCCTGGCTACACTTCAGTATCCGGCTGAATGGCTTCTGACTGGCACCCCGAACAATGACAAAATAGGGAGGCTGCCAATATAGGGCTGAGCAGCTCTTGATAGAGCGTCGGTACGTATAGCCGGTGGTGGCAGGTTTAAAACCCGCTCCAGCCAATTTTTCTTTATTCAACCCAAATATTGATTAAAAAGTAATTACCAAGTCAGTTTCCCTTTTGGTTTACTGCTTGATATTTATCAATAAAACACAGTTAATTCAGGAAAACAATTAAATAATAAATCAATAAATAAGGCAATTGTGGACACTTTTCCCCGAACAGTGAAACATGAATAAACTAAAACACACGGAAAACATTAAACATTTTGTAGATTTACAGATACGGTATGACTTTATTTTAAAATATAATAAACATCTATTTTATAAAAAGTTTCGCGAAGGCTGAAAAGAAAGTTGAACCCGAAAAAGGGCAGTTTTTTTCCAAACAACTGTCGACTACGCAGTGAAGTTATACTGTTTTGGTTTACTAGTTTAATACCGATACAAATCTTAATCAAATAACAATTAACAGTACATTTTCTTTTGTTCAAATAACAAATAACGAAAACAAAGTGTCATAAATTTCAGTGTGCAAAATACTTTGTTCAACCACAACACCTTTGATTAATTCAAAGGTGTAGCTTTAAAATAAAAAAAACATCCGTTGCATCAATTAAGGGTTTAAAAATGTCGAAAAGTTCCAGTTTTATGATAACAGCTTGGTTCCTATATTTTATCCTAAGAGAACTTTGGCAAAAACTCTTGTTATCGAGTGAGAGCGAGAAAAGAGTGTCTTGGAGTCGAATGTTATATGCCCAATAGCATGACCACGTATACACGCAAGTTAATTCACAAGACTTTTTAACAAGCCAGATTTCTCAGCAACGGGACGAACGCACTTTTTCTGAAAAAGAACCTCATTTTTGTTACACAAGTAATTCAATGTTGTTCCGCTAGTTTTTAGTTACACCAAAAATACAAACAACCTACGAGAGTCAAAACAAATTTGGAGTTCACGTTTTTCAGTGAAAACAAAGAAAAACGGTGTAAAATTTGTCAGGGATTTAGTGCACATTTATATCGAGATCATTTCGCTTGCAATGCGGCGATTCAAATCAAAATAACCAACGGCGATTTGATGTATCTTCAAACGCTAATTCCTCGACGCTGACGGTAGGCCTACTCGTTTTCAGCAAGAAATATTTCTCTGGCGGACTGGTACGAACATGTACATACATGTACACGCATGTACAGCCGTAGGTCCCGTATGTTGTCTAAATCAGCTGGTTGATCGGTCTTTTCATTGGCATTTTTTTCATCGGTCTTTTTTCATCTATCAATCGATGAAAAACACCGACCGAACAATGCAAAAGACTGATTGATCAATCGATGCCAAAGACTGCTCGATCAATGCGTAAGACCTTTCGATCGATGCATCAGACCAATCGATGTATTGATCGAAGTTGATGCCTCTTTGGCGTCCCATACTGCCCCGGTGTTGTTGGTATGGTTGGCAGTAGATTGCACCACTCATAAAAGTATGTTTTTATTGAAAAAACTTGACAAATCAATTATGTACCGACCTTCTACGATGCTACCTCGTCATTGACTTAGAAGAGTCATTCGGGAGCGAATCCATAATAAGGGTGTGGGTAAATTGAAAATCGTCAGTAATCCTAAATCCTGGTTGCTTTAAGATAAGTTGATCACGCCCTGGGTTCCGGGCCTGCTTTAAGGCCCAGGATTTTTTTTCTGGTGCAATCTTTATTTAACGTTCATTCCCCACCCCCACCCCTTTTCCCAGTCGGCGGAAAAGGGGAGGGCAGGCCCGCCAGGCACACCACTAAACCCGCTACTGACAGTACGTTTAGTGACGTGTTGGCACAACATTATAGATAACAAAATAAAGAAAAACTGCCTGGGAAATTTAAGACAAGTGATGCCTTACATCAAAATCAAACACGTGCGAACCAGTCAACTGATTTTCATTATTTGAAAAGAGTTGCTTTCAAAATAAATATTTATTGCAAAAATGGTTCATTTCTGTTGCAGAAAAATATACATAAACTTGAAGTACATTGATACATATAGGAAGAAATTGATAATAGCATATACAGGCCGTTTGCGAAACCACGGTTTGGGCTTGGGCTCAGGCTTGGGCTCCGTCCACCTGTTTGAAGCCCCGTAAAGGAAAGCACACGTTTTCAAAATAGCTGACGGAGCCTAAGCCCAAGCCCAAGCCCGAGCCGTGGTTTCGTAAACGGCCATAACAAATTGTAAAAAATCTTGCAACCAAACTAAAGCTGCAAGGGGTTTTAGACTGGTTCCTTGTTTGTATGATGAAAACCAGTAATCAACATTGAGGATGGGTACAGGGGACACGACAAAGCTAGTCTGAAGGTATAAGTACAATACATGTGTTTAAGTTCAATCAGAAGTTTATTAATAAGTAGACAGACAAAAATTGTCCAACGTGGCCATTTAATTTTGCTCCCCATCACCTTACTGACAACAAATATATATAATGCACTGAAGAAAAACAAAACGAATAAATAAAAACAAAAAATAACAATAATTGGAAACTGTGACGTTTTGCACAAGAACCCCGACAGCGGCATAACTAGGGGGAACAATTTTAGGGGGGGCACAAGGGAGGGGGGGGGGGCACTTTTGGTCAATTAAAACTGTAGTTTTCCTTTTGTATTTTTCTTAAAGGAGCCCCTTTTTCAGCGCTCTTCTGAGGTGTTGAGGTAAAACAAATACATTGTCTGCCTGTAAATAATACAAAATAGTTTTAAAAGCATTGAAATTATTACATAAAAGCTTACAAAATGTAACATTTTATTCTAGCAATTTTCCATGTCAAAAGTCCAGATTTTAAATAGGGGGGGGGGGGGCACAGACATCCGGGGGGTGGGGGGGGGTGGAGGGGCACGTGCCCCACCGTGCCCCCCCTCCCCCCTTAGTTACGCTACTGAGAACTCTCTGCTTTCTACCAAAACAAGCTCCTGAGACCTGAAAAAGGCACTATACAGGAAAATCCTTAAATCCTATATATGTTTTTCAGAAGAGACCATGATTCCAAATAGGTTGAAGGACAATAGTCTGTCCCCCTTCTCATAATAACAACCACCATTATAATAATCAGATCTACACGCAGGGAACCTGACAGTGGCATGATTTACAATCAAAATTAGTTTAAACAGTATTCAAAATTTCAGATTTTCTGACTTAATTACAACTCCAAAGTTAAAAAAATATAATATTTCGGATTTATCAAGCCCTATACTTTCGACATTTTTCTCGTCCTAAACTGTAATCGTGGAAGTATGGGCATTGTCCGGACTGGAACTTGGGGTAAGTCCAAGTTGAGTATTGTTCTGGCCCATGGGCCAACTTGGGTCCTCTCGGATCTCACGCTCAATCGTCTTGAAGATATTTTTGGGTGTCCTCTTGCAGCGGAGTGGCTTGATGCAACGCCGCAGAAGGCTGCTGTCTACTACGAATGTCTGGGTAAAAAATGAGATACAGTGATATTGATGTGTTAAGCTTGTTGCATGCCAGTATAAGAATACACCAAAATAAATGGACAGTGGAGTAAGTGTACATCTTAATAAGAAAACAACAGTAAAACGTCAACAAAATAAACAACTAAATTAGCAAATAAGTAACTATATGAATAATTAGATATAAGTAGATAAACACAACTAAATAAATAATATATATAAACAGGTACGATTTAAAGTTACACAATGCTTGAAAACAGATAAATAGCAAACACGATTACTGAAAGTTAGTGGCAGGAAAAGTTAATGTCCATGATAGTTTCAAAGTCCTTGAATCCATAATCTGTAAAGAGGTGCTAAATGCTGAAAGATGTCTTCGGAATAGAACAATTACAGTAATGCACAAAATGAATCTCCAATCTCCCCTCAAGATAGTCAAAGTTCTTTTAACAACACATCAAAATGTTTGGCAATGATTGATCGAGCACTAAGAAGAGAAAGATCAAAATGAGCCATTTATTTTCTGCTTAATAACATAATGATGAGTGTTTCCATGGAAACTAATCTGAAAAGCCACATCGGAATATACAAGAACCATCCAGTTAATGCTTCAGACGGGGCTAAGCTCACAACACATGTCTGTAAATGGATGTGTCGTGGAGTGTCGAGGCTGGGTGGTCTAGTGCACTGCCCTCAGGTTCTGGTGCTGTCTGAATGTGGGTTTGGCTACATGACACTTGAAGACGCACGCTCGTCAACGCGCGACAGACAAATTCGTGCCACAAAAGATCACCTTTGACCGGCACACGCGTTGTACGTAAACTGATTACGGGTACATGATCGTTTTGTGCCACAGAAATAGCCGTCGGGTAATTGTGACGAGTCTGCGCCATAAATCCTTCGTCCATCGGATGGGAAAGTTAAGCCAAAGGTTCAGTAATGTACATGAAAGAACCCAGTAAACTTAAGGTCAAGAGAAGGGGTTTGCCCCGGTGTTTGTGACATGGTTGGCAGCAGACTGCACCCCAATAACCTCGTAAATCCTTCATACAAAGTGCTGTTTAAAAGGTTTTCATTAGTTCAAATTCAGCTTTACATACATGTCACAAAATACAATGAGGGCTTTAAGCTACCCTTTAAGCATATTAGGAGTTATAAAGCACATTATATAAATTATATTATTAGCAAATTTGTCCAAGTAAGCAGAAAATGTGCTTACTCTTGAGCAACTTTAACAACTTGGCCCCTGGTGGTAGGGTTTTACAGTTTGTAATGGGACTTCTGCAGGTCAATCAACCTTTTACATGTACAATCAAGATTCTGTCAGTTCATTTGTAAGTTTGTTAACACTAACCATGCTAAACCCTGATGGGGGTTAGGGTTAAGAGGTGGAACTTAACTATAATCCAAGGAGTTCATTACACCACACCGTCTTTATATTGGGTCTGGGTTTTTGTTAGCTGGTTTTTCGGAGGTGGGGGATGTTGGGGCCTGAGGCTGGGAAAGGAGTTTACATCATTTCGTTGCCCACGTGTAGGTTCATTGCTATGGGTGTTTCTTCAGTTACTTACCTCCAGTAAAAATGATGCAACAAAGTTTAAAACTACAAGACCTGCCAGAAAGAAGACAAAGTCTAGATGTTCCCCTGACAAGAGCTTCAACTGCATAACGTCCACAAGGAACCAGTGAAGGACCCCAGGAGCAGTGGGTAGAAAGAGCATGAAAGAGCTGGCTGTCATCAAGATGGCAAGGTCCACCATGAAGGGAACTAGAAGATTAAGTTTGTATCATTGTTATTATCATTTTACTCAACCGAAAACAACACAAAATGTACAATGCAAATTTCACATCTATTCAAATCGTTGCAGGACCTGCTGCTAAAATATAGAATTTGAACTGCCTCTAGCTACCAGGCGAGCTCCGTGGTCTAGTGGTAAGACAGCTGCCCTAAAATGACAAAGGTCGTCGGTTTGCATCCCACCCGAGTAATATGCCTGTGAATTTTTTTCACAGGACTCGGGGAAAGTACTGAGTATACAGTGTATAACACACATCAGTGTATGGTTAAACCACAAATAATACAATATGTACAGTGAATTAAAATAAGCGGTATAGTCGACTCTCGTTAATATGCTCTCCGCAAGACTGGTCCGTTTTCCTCGTTTCATCTGAATCTCATCTTAAACATAGCATGATAATATTAGTGCATAATACCTAATAGTGCATTTCATATGGACGAATGTGCCTTGTGGATTTTACTGCATTGAACAGTGAGTGTGGTTGTACATGTATGCAAAAATATCGCTGATAAATCTGTTCTGATTGAAATTGGTTAGTTTAAAAATCAATCAATAAAAACAATTGACAATTCACATTGTCTTTTCAAAAAATGTCTAATAGATGTTATTTAAATTGAATTGAATTGAATTGACAGTACACGAGAGAATTAAGTAATAAAACGACAGGCAAAATCACATGACATAAAGCAAAGCAAGCAAAAAGAACCGAAAAACAAAGCAAAAGATACAAGACCTACACTACAGACAGACAAAGTTGCTTCCAAAACAAAGAGGAAAGCTTTTGTGGCCCAATGATTTCCAGTTTTCCGTGGCACTAAAAATAAATCTCAACAAGAGTTAAGCGACATTTCTTTTCGTTATCGAACGACATGTTTCTCAATGATTTAACATCCCTTTGTTAGTGCTAACTGACCCATTGTGCAGGAGTTTTGCCCAAGCGAAACCAGCTTGTCAACCAAACAATCCTGCATATCTCTAATTCATTTGTTTGTTTGCTTGTTTATCTAGCACGAGGTTGATATAAAAAAGAAATACATTTTCTGACGTAGGAGTGTAAGCGGAAAAACAGCAGAGAAGTTGCACGCTGGACAGGCTTCATGCTCCTTCTGACTACACAGTATCAGGCCTGATTGCTTTGTTCTTGGAAGGGCGAGGGCACCAAGGCATTTTCTCCTTAATAAAGGGCACCTCTATGAGGACATTGTAAATTACTATTAGAACATGCCAAGGGCACCAAGGCAATGACCAGGGGCAATGGGGGCAATTGTCTCCATTGCCTCTGTGAAGTATCAGGCCGGCACATCTTTGTTTTGGCAAAACAGATGAAACTGTCCAGCACACAAAACTATGTTCAGTGTTTTTTTGTTTTTTTTGCAACAGCTAAATTGTTTGTTTTTTTTGTTTTTTTTAAATATATATGTTCATGACACTAAAAGCAAATGGGGGAAAAGGTGGAAATCTGCTGGTCGGCTGAAATGTTGTTTTGGCCCTTATACAAACCATCCCTCGTCCAAATATTTACAAGCTAATAACCGCGGTAATTAGTTGCAGTATGCCGAGGTCTTTTAATGAAAACTAATTCCCCAGAAAGGAATTCCCATTCATAACAACATTCTTGTTCTTGAAAAATAATGAGCCACAGGAGGACAAAACCCCACTTGTTTTGCATATGTGACCGTGGGCTACATCAGTATGAGGTCAACTAGTAACAAATAAGCCCAAAGTGGATGTCATTGGGGTTTCTTAAGGATGAATTCATTTAATCAGTCTTCAATTTGTTGGTTATGAAAGGCACACTCAAAGGGAAAAAAAAATAATAAGTAATCCTAAAATGCAAGGACAAAAACAACACAACAACATCTCATTGATTATAAAGTTTGAACTGGACCCAATCCAGGGAAACATTTCTGCTTGAAAATATTGCCAAAAAAATCAAGAAATTTGAGTTTGAGGGCCCTCAAGTAAATGTTGCTTATTTACAATGGCAGCAATTGAAATAATCGTGCATGCAAAATCCCCGTTTTTCAGAATAAAAACACGACCATCTAACTTGATTGATGAAACAGCAGCAGATGGGTTGTAATAATAACAATGATTAAGTCGTTTGTAACGTGCCAAATCAATCTAAATGGATGGTTAAGGAGCAGGGAAAAAGCAGGCAATGAAAGCAATGAACAATATCCAGTGAAAAGAAAAGCTTGTAAGGTATCTTTTAAAAAAACTAGAGGAAGGGGAACAAGTTTACTCTTCTAAAAAGGTGTGGTGTTATCCCTTAAAGATAGCTTACACATGTACATACAAAATAAATGAATAACTGAATAAATGAATAACTGAATAAATGAATAACTGAATAAATGAACGCCTGAATAGTTTACACGAGTACTTACAAAATAAATGAATAACTGAACAAATGAATACCTGAATAACTGAATAAATGAATAATTGTAAAGCTTACCAGTATCAACTAACCAAAGCAAGTGGGAATTAGTTCCCTTACACCCCTCCCAACAATTAAACCAGCCCAAGGATCATCATGAGTGATGTAAAGAAGGACATACCATTCTTATACATAGGGGTTCTGTAAGGAGCTCCTTTTGAGAAGGCTGCGGCAAGGATCATGTACTGAAATGATGATACAGTAAAGACGATGGTGTTCTCGTATGTGAAGATGTTGTTCTCTGCAGATGGTGATATCGGGGGAGCTTTCCACCTGAACAAATAAATAAATAAATAAATAAATAAATAAATAAAATTCATAAATTTAACTTGATACTTCTACTTTCATTCACAAAACAATTAAGAATTGTTATTAAAGTCCCAGCTTAACATTGGTGGCGTGTCTGTGAACGCTTCCATTCTTTGCACAAATCAAGATATTTGTAATAAAACCAACCTGTGAAAATGTCAGCTCATTTCGTTGTTTCATTTGCGAAAAAAAACGGTAAGAATGCAATCAACATTCTTTTACTCATTCCTACAGGCAGAGTTTTCCTCTGACTGAGACGAAAACCAACTTTGGATCTTGATTCATTTATTGTTAAAAAGAATTATTAGGTAGAAATATTTTAGGGAAACTTTTCCATCATCATTATCTTTATACCATGTAAGGTATATGTAAATCTGTGAGCAATGATGTTTTTCTTCTTACCAATGTTGAGCTGGACATGTGAAAAGGACTTTTCATTTGTTACAAATTCAGAAATGTATTTTTGAAATAAAAATATCAAGCAATAAACCACATGGGAAACTGTCTGGGTAAATTTTTAATTCAATTTTGGGGCGAACAAAGAAAAATTGATTGGAGCGGGATTGAACCTGCGAACACTGGTTTAACGTAGCGACGCTGTACCAACTGAGCTATCCAGCCCTAATGTTGGCGGACTCCCTATTGTGAAATAAAAATACACGCTGAAGTTGCCTGTAAAAACTGCCTTGTGTGACGAGGCCTTCAGACTCTTACCATGAGGTGTAATGAAGGGAGAGGTACGCGATGCACTGGATTGTGCATACTAGAACAATCTCTATCAGTATGGAGATGAGGAAGGTGGGCGCCAGTAGGCTACCTTGTGGACGGCGACGTACCAAGGTGGGATGTGAACCATTCAACCCCACTGCAGAAAAGTTGAATGAATAAACAATTGTATCATTAATCTCAAAGCTGCCATTTTACCAGTTACTAAGCCGGAATATGTTTGCTAAGGGGAAAATGAGCAGCGAACTAATCACAAACAGTACACATGACACGGTATTTTGGCTGGTGATATTTTTCTGGTAAGCACAATTGTCTTGTGCTTAGGTATTTTGTGCCGAAGCAGTTATTCAATGATGAAGAAAGATAAGTTAGTGAGTACTTACTGAGAGTGGCTACTGTTGTGGTGATCATTAGATCTACATAAAGAAACTGCCAGTCACCAAGATTTGAGTTGGTCTGAGGAAAAAATTTACAACAATTTATTTAGTTAATGAGTTTTGTATGGTGACGGATGGATATTGGTTTCAGTAATGGGGTACACCATTTGGGTTTTCTCAACATTGCGGAGTGTAATTCTTTACACAAACAATTATTGAATTTTTCAATCTCACTAACGCTGAGTATTATTTCTGATTGTAGTTGCAGGAACTGCATTGATCTTCTCCATTTTTTGACAAGCCTGCTTTTGACTAACTTTTTACAAGTAATTTACACGCAAGATCTAGGTCTTGCCTCTATTGGTCTTAATATTCTCAGTCTTGGTGTCAGTCTTGAATCTCAAGATCTTGGTCTTGGACCTTTCAATCTCTCTTAGTCTTAGTCTCAGTCTTGAACCTCAATATCTTTTTCTCAGACTTAGTCTCAATCTTGAACCTCAACATCTTGGTCTCAGTCATAGACCTTTCAGTCTCATTCTTGGTCATCGTCTCAAGACTTCAACCTCAAGATCTTGGTCTCCGTCTTTGACGTTTCAGTCTTTCCCTTCGTTTTAGTCTCAGTCTTGAGCCTCGACATCTTAATCTCAGTCTTCAACTTCTGTCTTTGGGGTGTCTCTTACAACGACGAGCCTTACCCAATAAAGAATGATGACTGATGTAAACTGAATAATACTGTATAAGGCCATGTATTTGAAGACACAGAGGGAGGTCACCAAAGCTGCCCGTCCCTCCCTGATCAAACATCAAAGAAAAGAAAATGTAAACAGATTACACTACTTATCCATAATAGCACAAAGTACAACATTTACAACACATGTATTTTAAAGACCTTGATGACTGAAACAGAATTAAAAATACATATTGTCACTTTACATTAAAGTTTCGAGGAAGAATATGGCTTACATTTCTGTAGGTATAGGGTATATCTATTTAAAAATGTCATAGCAGCAAACATCTGAATTGCGACATAATTTACAATCATTAAAAAACATTACAATCAATAAAATCATAAAAAAATACATTAAAGACATCAAGACGTGAAATAACTTGAAACAGTCTACAAACATGACAAAAAAAACATCCAACAGTTAGAAACCTCCCCCCCAAAAATACAAAAAAACAAACATACAAACGGCAGTAAAGGCCTTGGAAAGCACTGAGAATGGAGAGCTTTATAGACCGATCCATTTTAGTTCGTATACGCTAGTGTTGTGCACTGCCCCACGAATTATAAGACGCTTGCAGTGCAAGGTTTTGTACACAAAAGACATGGAAAAACCATTGTCTTTTTGACTTTTTTATATAAGTTAGATGTCTTGCTCAACGATTTACACAGTTTCCAAGACAGGACAGCATGGCATAACGATGTAGAACACCGACCATAAATATTTGCATCTGAACAGAAACTGAATCCTTAAAACAGTGCAGACATAAGGTATGTTGTAAGTGTGATTGACACAGAAACTGTGTGACATTACTACGTAACATCAGCAAGGTTTTTTGTCAGAATTTCAGTATTCACTTTCTGTATGTTCTATTATGTCACCCTACTGGGTCCAACCCAGCAGGGTGGACCGCCGTGAAGGACCCAGACATCTATGTGGTAGAGTGAGTGAGTGAGTGATTATGTCATGCTGTCCTGTCAGGGAATTTGTGTATTGTCGTTGAGGAAGATGCTTCATTCCCATAAAAAGTAAAACAGCGGACGGTTCTTCTATGCCTTTGTACAAAACCTTTGGGCTGCCCAAATCCCAGCAATGGTGGCGCAGAGCGCGTACGCGCCAAAAAAGATTGGTCTATAAGACAAGAAAAATCTTACATTAGCCCTGTAATTAGAGAATGGTGACTGTAAGTGCAGAATCCCACACTACATGTAAGAAGAACTACGAAACACCACAACTTGAAAGTTTTGAGCCTACCTAATGACGACGGGTACCGATGAGATGTTAGGTGTCTTTGAGGTGAAGGGAGAAGCGACGGATGCTTCTGCCTCCGACAACGAGATACCAGCATGAGCGGTCTTCAACGCCCCACAGTCATTGGCTCCATCCCCACACATTCCAACGCAGTAGCTGAACAGAAACACAACACATCAAAGGGCTTTTTCTTTAACAGCAGCTCTAGCTTTGTCACATACCTCAGTTGCATTTGCCATTTTAAAGACTCCAAAACGGCCGATGTTAATCCAAAACTTAAAGACCCCAGCACCGGGACCAATTTTTTAAAAAATACACCAAGCACATAAATTTGCTTGGGATAAAAAGGTGCTACTTCAAGCAGACAAAGGTAATCAGCCAGAACAAAGCACCTTGTGATTCGTTCACCACACAACCTCTTAGGTGAAAACGTTAATTCAAGTTCATAAACTTTAACCAGTTGCTGCTGGATGACGTCACTTTCCGAGGCAGCAAACAGGTGAAGTCTGTTTTGTATTCTTTAGTGAAATTCAAAGCCAGGAATAAAGGTCGCTCGGTCATTCCACTACTGAGAATGCACAAAGCATACAATCGCTCTGTAATGCTTCGTACCAGTAGAGGCAATAAATACAAATGTATAATTAACAACACACATTGCTAAAACAGTCCCACAAAAAAGGAAAAATAAAAAGTGATCAAAATAAACAAATGTGCAACAGCACTACAATATAAAACCAGGGCAACCAGCCAGAGACAATAAAAAACAAAAAAAGATCAATAATTGGATGCACTTCAACAAGAACACTAAAAAGATAAAACAAGCCATTTGAAGTAAAACAGGGAAGAATCAACATCAAATAGACAGCAGAATAAAAGAAGTGTGATAAATAGATACCCCATATTGCACAGAGAAAACAACAGTATACCTGGACCAGCCAGTGACGCATAAAATACAAAAATAAAAACATAGGCAAAGCAAGGTCCACCACAAAGGTAGATGACCTGCTCACAAAAACCAAAAAGCAATTTCAGTTCTGTTTAGTCGCTTTGTCATGATCTAGGGCCTTAATCTCACCTAATGTCCTGAAGGGCCTCCACCAGTTGGGTTTTCTGATCGGGGGACATACGGGCAAAGACCGTCCCTCGCTGTACGATCTATGTATACAAAAGATAAAAAGTTTTCCGCAAGAATTAATTTTAAAGATGAGGTGAACGTGAGGTAAGGAGAACTGTTTTTAGGGAGGTACTAAGGGCAGCAAACAGCCAAGACATTTTTATAATAAACTATTCATTATCAACCACATGGTTTGCCAACACCACTACATGATAATGACAATTTCTATGGAGCACTTAATGGGCATCCCAAGGGCTTGATATATTTTTGTGACAGGAATACAGTGTGATAGACCGATCCATTAAGCCCCGCCCCCTAAACATATTGACCAATCACAGCATTAGCTACATCACCACTGTACACGTGGGCAGCACAATGCCACACCGCACGCCAAGAACGCGCGCGCTGTAAGTGCGCGCACGCATGTTTACATTTTCTAGAAGGATTTTATCGCGTCAGACTTTTGTCAGACTTTCAGTGGCGTACCCAAGGCTGTGATTGGTCAACACGTATGGGAGCGAGGCTTAATTGATTGGTCTATTGTAAGGGTTTACAAGGTACTGTGGAATCTGCAGCCAACCACACCACAAACACAGAAACATACCACTTTTCTTAACAAAAAGTGTTCTGGGTTCTTTTATGTACATTAAACAACATGGTACCTATGGCTGTATGTCCCATCCGAAGGAAAGAGCAATTATGGTGAAGTGTCTTGCTTCAAACCCACACTTTTAGGCTGGTGCACTAGACCTCTCGGCCACAATATTCCATTTATGTTAATATCATGTGGTGAATCATCTTTTATGTAAAAATGAAGGAAATCAGCTCATCAGCTGAAAGTTGCACGCCTGCTTTAAATGTGCAGTCTCACAATTGAAGCAAAGTTTTGTTTCAATTTATTTACTCTTGAAATTTAGCTCAGTGTAGACAATTCAAAAATTGAGACCACTTAAAATTAGGGCTAAAATGCCATGTTTAAACAAACATTGTGGTGGGCAAGAAGTATAAATTAAGAATTTCTGAGGTAACAGGTACAAACTGGGGATGATTGGTGGTAGGGGGCGGGGGAGTTCTCACCCTTGGCATGAGGTTAGGAAAATGCTCTCTGATGACGGCAAACGATTTTCCTGTAACTGCGAAGTGGAATCTATCACCACCTTGGTACGTCTCAACGATGCCATTGTACATCTGCAAGCAATATACAAATCACTGAGTGGTTGGATCACTAAAAGACAAAGCGTACTTCTCTCTCTGTCGACCCAAATCACCCTGATGTCATCACCACGATAATCTTGGTGGCGCCATTTTGGGAGTCAATGACCCTGTGTGTTATACACACTTCATAAATTTACTTCATAAATCATCAAGATTTTGTCAGCGCCTGCACTCACAATAGATTTAAACTGTTGCGTCACTCATCTGCTTACAAGAACCGCCGGCAAGCTCGCAACGATAAGCAGAGATTATGAACTGAAAATTTGGCTAATTTCACATAGCTGCTTAGGCAGAAAATGTTGTTTAACAAATTTCTGCTGAGCACAATTCAGCAGGGAACCAGTCACAAATTGTACATGTGAAATTGCATTTTGGCTGGTAACCAAAACTGTTTTGCACTTAGCTACTTTTTTTGCTTATTAAGCAGCTCTACGAAAATGGGCCCCTGGTCTGGGCTAACAATACCTGGAAATCTGGCGGGGTGTATGTCCCACGGTCTTCTTTCTCTGGAGTGGTGTCATAATTCCAGCTGATGGAGGCGGGGCTATCACCGCTAGGTGGGGTGGCATTCACCATGATGACTTTTGACCTCGGAGCGACCATCCCACAATCCCTTGCAACACTGATTGCAGTCAGCATGTTGTCACCTTCCGGCCGAAAAAAATTAAGAAGTTGACACAATAATCTAACCTCATGCTCTGTATTTTGATCTTAGTGTGAAAAGTTAACCCTCGTACTTGTGACAACATTTTTCAGGGTGTTGACCAACCATTTGAAACTTTTTTACAGTACTCTTTTACTGTATTTGTTTCCTTATTTTGTTTAATTTTCTGTTAAGCGCCTCAGAGTATGTTTTTCATCATGCTCATGCTTTCGGCGCTATATGAATTCTGTATTATCATCATAAAACTGAACTTAACCTTAAGAGCCCATCTTTATGATAATCTGACCGAGGCTGGAAGCAAAAATTAGTCTGGCCCCTTCCTTTACAATTAAAATCAGTAGTTATGATTGCTGTTGTAAACTGGGAACAAGGCAAAGACCACTGAAGCATGACAAAGGTCCTAAGTGCATAAAGGTGCTTAACAGAAAACATTGCTTAGCAAAAAATTGCAAGGGACCAGTCACAAAAAAATACATATTAAAAAGGTATTTCAGCTGGTAACCCATTTCTATTAAGCAACATTTTCCTGTGCTTAGCAGATTTGTGTACTTAAGCATCTCAATGGAATTGAACCCGGGAATTGAACCTTTACCTGTGACCATAACGGTGCGGATGTCAGCCCCCATGAGCTCATGAATAACAGGTGTGGTTTCAGGCTTCAGGGCATTCTGCAGAACTAGGAAACCAAGGAAGTTCAAGTTGCATTCTACGTCTTTCCTGGGAAAGGGAAAAACAAAAACGACAAATTTCAGAAACAAGAAAATCAAAAGAAATACGGCTGAGAAAGAGCAAATTCAGATACTTCTTAGAGTAATCTGGAAATATGTAACATGTTTTTATGGGCGTGTTTTGGAGACCCTAACTAAAAACAAGTTTCTGACAAAATATGACTGAAAAAATTTCCGAGAGCCATGGACTAGGAGTTGGTAGACAGAAGCGTTTGTGACATAGTACATCTCTTGAAAAGCAATATTCTCAAAATGCAACCTTAATTTTAATTTCTCGAAACCGAACTTAATTTTATTAAAATGATTCAATGATTCAATTGGTATGCTTCACGTTTCTCATTTTCAAAAGAATTCCGTAGATATTTTTTGTTAGTTTGAAAATCCACCATCTTGACACCAAGCCTAACCGAGTTAATAACTCAGTTTCATGGTTTGGTCAAAAAAGCTACGTCACAGCAGCTGAAGTGATATTGCAAAAAACACTTAACCAATTACCGTAGTTACAAAATGTCATTGGTCGGCGTCACCAAAATGTGCCCCTGGGGTGATGGGTTTATAGATTTGAGGAAAGAAGCCATCTTTTGGGCGGGTGAGGGAAGGGAGCAGGTATAAGTTGAGATTTACAATCAAAGACCATTTGTTGGTGGTTTGCGAGCTCCAAGAACTTTTTGAAAACTTTTTGAGCCCCCTGGTGTTTGTATCAATGCAGAACATGAGGTTGTCCGCAAATAAAATTACCTTGAAATGCGTTGAGAGTGGTGCCAAGACAGTTTGGGGTCAAGAGGTCGCCAAGCGAGGGCGATAACCCGGTACCCCTGCTGTGTGAAGCGCTGTAACGCTTCCAGGAAATCCAGTGGTACTACACCAAAAAAAAAAAAGACACAAATAAATGAACACACAAGTTAATTGGTAAATCCAGACATCACAATCTGATCTGAGTACATCCCTTTAGGGGTCTACTGTCTTTGTAGAATGACAATGAATGACACAGAACATTTTTTAGCAGAGTCTTTCTTAAAGGCTAAATGACAACACAACACACCACAATGTCGTGTTGTCATTTAGCCTTTGAGAAAGACTCTGCTAGGGTCGAAATGTGAGGCCAGTCACGTTTTGCATTTATACAACAGGTCCTTGTGGTTAGTAAGCCGTTTGCAACAGCTATTTCTATTTCTTCAAGACAAAATAGAGACAGACATTTTTGTGGACTGACTCGATGAAATTTTCTTCAAAGGATAAGTTCATTCTAGAAAATTATTTCATCCAGGAATTCAAACAAAAATAGAAATATTCCGCCAGATCGTACCAGTCTCTTTGATGCAGAGAGATGCAATCATCTCTGGTGCTCCTTTGACGAATATTTCCATGTTCTTAGCACCTAGGGTACGGGTGATGACGCTCATCCGTTGGAGACCAGAGGAAAACGGAAACTGACGAAGGATTCCAACCTCGTATGGGACCTGTGACATCAGACAATAATACAGCATTTGGTAATGCAATATATTTATTTGAGACAAACTAAAAGTCTTGGGAATTTTACTGAATCACAAATGTTCCCGACTGTATTTATTCGTTGCATGCTTTTTTGAAAACAATATTTATTTAAAGTACATGTATCTTTTCAACACGTTCTTTAACCAGTAGGAGCTGGATGACGTGTGAACACGCAAATGTTTCCCCTGCCTGGAAATGGAAATCGTGTCGAGACGCCATTGTGCAAGTTTGGAATACCGGAGCAAAGGTCGCCCAGACAATCCACGGCTGAGTGTGCACAGTCAACACATATGCCGTCTAACACTCCATTTCACCCACACAAAGACAACAAAAAGGTCTTGAATATATTGGGTTTTCTGGCTACTGAGAGGTGGTTTTTGTGTAATCCCTGATTTCAAACATGTCCTTTTGTTCCAAGAGGATTATAAGGCATTGAGAGGCTTCCACCATTGTTCACTCATTGTATTTCAGCTCAATGGAGGTGAGTCAGAGTGGGCCGGCAATCGAGCCATGGTTCCGTGTTTAGTACCACTCCTATGCCGTAGGTAACAGCCGATGTTTTGCAATTCACAGTGCGTGAATTTGACATTTTCTCGGTCGAGAAAAACAAAATGGATGATCCAATAAGGATAATCTTTGTTCTCTTGGCATTGTCAAGTCTGGGTTTCTTTGTGCCAGCGGTACCCTCTAAGAAAAAAGATTCCGGCAATTCTGCCAAAAGAATCCCGCCAGGGGGTAGACAAAAAAAAGGAGAATCCAAGCAGCAACTGGTTAAATGGCATTTATATGTGCAGGTGGGACTCAAATCAAGATCTCTTATAGCTTATAGTTTTTGGAGGAGTGCATTCATTCCCTTCCTCTAGTTTCCAATAAACACACTTTACGTCATCCTAAAACTCACCTCATCAGGGTTATCCGACAGCAATGTACCATTTGATGCCGGTTTAACAATCGTTGGGATGATTGTATCAAAACGAGTTGTGTCACTACCAGGTTCTTCCAAACTCTAAAATAAATATTGTAAAAAAAATATCATCTCTCCATGTTTCGACTTTTTTTCTAGTAATAATGTTCAACTCAAAGTGTTCATTTTCAGAAATACCTCAATTTGAAACTCTCTTTCATTGATTTGTTTCTTTAAAGATTAATATCCGTACCCAGTCGGTTGCTTGGAACATCTTGAGATCCAGCGGATCACCGACCAACTCCCCGTCGATCCTCGTCAAGGAATGACACGTTGCCATGGCAACCATAAAGGGACCCCGTGCCAGGTCTGCAGCATTCTGCTCTACAGGAAGGAAGTGTTGGTCTTGTAGAGGAACAACTCCCCAAAGATCCAGACCATCTTCTGTTAGGGTACCCGTCTGTAAGGGAGCAGGATCAAGGCCTTAAGAATAAGCTTTTCTTTTTAACAAAAAAAAATACCATTAATACACAGTTCTTTTATAGAACTTTATCACAACCGAAGAACGTCTCAACGTGAAATTAAAAGACCCAAACTTAATGCAAACTTAATGCAGCCAGCCATGCCCGAAACAGGGGTAAACTCCTTTTACAGCATTACACAAGGCACAGGACCTACGGCTTTACATCCCTTCGGAAGGACGAAACAACCATGGTTAAACGTCTTGCTTAAGGACACAAGTGTCACGACCGGGACTCGAACCCATACTCTACTAATCAGAAACACCAGAGCTTTAGTCCAGTGCCCTGGAACGCTTGGCCACAACACGTCCCAGTAACAAAGTGGCCTGGTAAACTGTACGTTTTACATGACTGCAGGAAGTTTCAGTGGCCTGGATTGTTAACCATGTAAGATTTATACATTTATCTGTTACAGTGTGAAAATGCCCAACAAACTTTTGAGCACAAATCACAATGACTATCCATAAATGTCATGTCGGACACAGCGGTTTAGTGCACTGGACTCAAGTTCTGGTAGCAAAATCATTGGGATGTGGGTTCGAATCCCAGTAATGACACTTGACTATAATTGCTTCTCTTCACCCAGGAGTAAATGAGTACCTGGGTGGGCAGCGATGGTTCTTGTGATTGATTTAGCTTGGTGCGCTACATACTTGGCAGCAACAGACTGCAACTCCCCAGGGAGCTGAGATGGTTTAAGGAATGTAAGAAATGGCCCAATATGATAAACTCTAAAATCCTTAGCATTTTTGTAAGGATACCTGTTTCTTCAATTTTGCGCTAAGCATATTTGTTCGTGCTTACCAGTTTACAAATTTGGGACCAGGGCCCGATTTCATAGAGCTGCTTAAGCAGAAAATGTTGCTTACAAAACTTTCAGCTAAGCAAAAATTAACAGGAAAACAGTCAAAAATAGTACGTATGACTGAATGGCTGGTAATTTTTTAGTGGTAAGCAAAAACGTTTTGTGCTTAGCTTAAATTTGTGCTTCAGCATCTCCATGAATTTGGGTACTGATGTTTATGAGGATTTTTTTAATAGAGGAAAATTCACAACAAATAATTCTTCTTAAACCTTTTTTCCAGTTTCCTATGACACTAAAAAGAAATCGCTTAAGAAAATCAGCTAAAAACGTTTTGTGTCTGGACTTACTTTATCGAAGCAGACGAGTTTCAGCTTCCCACATGCGTTGATGCGCTGAGGGCTTATGCAGAACACGCCTTGTTTCTTGAGACGATTCTGAGCGTAGACTGTCCCCACCGTCATGGCGGCCGGGAGGGCAGGAGGCACACAGATGGTGATGATGTCCAAGACTTTGTACACTGAATCTTCCGTGTCCACCTGTGAAATTTATATCCAAAGAAACCAGCACACTTTATTAAAAACAGATATATGGAGATAAAAAAAAGGAAAACTAATAAACTCTCCAAGTGCTTGTCTGTCGGTCAAAAGTAAAGGAGATACAAATTTCAAATAAGAATGACTGCAAAACTTGATATGTTCTGTTTCGTTGTCAACACCAAATACATGACCATTTGCCTTTAATTTAACATCAAAATAGAACAGTGTTAGATGGTATTTTGCGTATGGTTGGTGAACCATTTTCATGTTCATTCAGCCATTTAGAGGTCCAAAACTGCTTGAGTGCTGTGGAGTTGCAAGTGTGGACTTTTTTAAGTCGACCCTTTTTGAGAAAATGGCTCCTCCTGCCACCTTACACTGTAGAAGGAGCACTGCATTGTAAATCACCCATATTGATTCACTTGAAAGGCTAAAGAAGTGTTGAAAATCTACTCTATAAAGGACACTTGAAGAAGGACATAAACAAATCTTTAAAATCAACAAAGATGAACTGACCTGTCTGTAGATGAGGATCACAATGCTGTAAATCATTCCCATTAGAGCTGCGACAAAACAAAAAATAAATAAAAAATAAATACATTTGTGACGCTCCATGTCAAAACCAGGCACTTCCTGCCAGAACTTAAAACAGAGTTTAGTTGCCCATCAAAAATATGAGAATTACAGCTTTCAAACAGCCCCTAATGAAAAAAAGTATCCACATACGGAATGCGTAAGACATCCACATCACATTGATACCATGGTTTATAATTTGTTTGCCTTCACTTTTAATGCTTTTTTTCACTTTTTCCGAGAAGTGTAAGATTTTGGCATGGGGTGTCACATTTATTTACAGTATAATTAAATAAGTCCAAGTTATGAACTTGTTGCATTAAGACGCTATGGTCTTCAAGGGTTTCTATGGGGTATCTCTTAAGAAACCTGTAGAGGATTTCACAAAACAAGTCCTAACTCAGGACCAGTCCTAACTCATGACAAGCCATATAAGTTAGGATTAGTTACTCATCCTAACTTGACTTAAGACTAGTCCTAGAGCTTTGTGAAATCCAACCCAGCAGCCACAAGAGGCTTGTACCAAAATGCCCAAAGTGACCACAAACGGCTGCAGGATCTGACCTACGTCCACACAGCCGAAAATGTTACCACATAAAAGGTCATGTGCTGAAATGAAATTTTCCAATGTTAACATACAATCTACACTTCTAAAACAAAATCAATTTTTGTTTTGAATTATTTTTTCCATACATTTTGACTGAAAATATTGTGTGAAAATATCAACGTTCGCCATGTCTGGGATATTGGTGATCATTATACAGAACTGACTGGTCTCTAAAGAGATATCAAAATGGTCAAAAAGCATCACATAAGCATATCGTTGTTTGGTTGTCTAAACAATATTTTCAAAAAATGTCTCCCATTCTGCATCTTCTCTTAACTCTTTCACTACGGTGTGCCGCTCACAGCTGCTTGGTGAATTACTTCATACACGGGAGAGCCGGCGGCTCGAAATAAACAAAATATTACACAATTCCGTCACAGCTGTACATGATATTCCGTAGTGAAAGAGTTAAAATATATAAATAAATAAAACAATTAAAATAGGGAGGATGCTCTTAGTCTTACCAATTAAAGCAAGGATCCCAACAAACTTGAGTGCATCTTGGTAGAACTTGATGCCGACGGGTTTGGGGTAAAGAATGGTCCTGATAAGATCTCCCTTCAGGGTGGAAAAACCTGTAAAATTCAATTAAATTCATTGATCAAATTGCATGATACCATTTTAATACAGTATTAGAATCAGCCTCTCGTCACTGGGTGTGTTGCACATCACATGGGACTTACACTTTATGTCTCATCTGAACAGACAAGCAATGGGAGACTTTGAAATGAAGGTAACACCGGAGTCTTCTATAGCGCACATATCTACCAGCAATTAGGTACTCAAGGCGCTTATTATTGTCTTTTTTTACGACAGGTTTTTGAAGTTTTTGAATTATGAGAGTCATTTATGTAGCACCTTATAAGGGTTTACAAGGTGCTGCGGCACATTCAACAGCCGCTGCCAGAAACACCGGGGAAAACCCCTTCTCTTAGCGATACGTTTAACTGGGTTCTTCTACGTGCATAACACAAGACACGGGACCAACGGCTTAATGGTAAAGTGTCTTGCTGAAGGACACAAGTGTCAAGACCGGGACTCGAACTCACACTCGACTGATCAGAAACACCAGAGCTTGAGTCTGGTGCGCTAGACCGATCGGCCATGACACGCCACAACACAAGGTGGCAGCAAACATACCAGGGTTGCGTTCCACTCTGGCCAACAATGCAAACGTTTGCCAACTTACGCCCATGTTCTGAAACTGGAATGAGTTGGGCACAAAAGGTCTTCTGTAAAACAGTCTCAAGGAGGTGTAAGCGCATCTTCGCCAACTTAAACAAAAATTGACAAAACCAGTGACAAGTCCATGAAAATTAGGCTAGTCTGACCTAAACCTTACCTAAAACAAATCAACTTATTTGTAGTAAAGTGTTTCACTTTGACATGTTGATCTTTTTTTTAGGGTTTTAAAACTTAAAAATCAGGACGATTTCAATTAAATCGGAAGACTGTCAGCTGTGACACACCGATACCGCTTAATGTTTATAATTTACATCATATGACATCAAACAACTATCTCAAAGCAGAAAAGGTTTTCCAAAAAAGGATTACATACCTGTCCTTGCAACGACGGCCTTGACCTTACCGCTACCATAGAAACGCGTCTGGATGATATGAGTTCCGCAGAACAGCGTGTGACGTTTATGAACATCAGGGGAGTAGTGTGGTACTGCTTCTGTATCACTAGGCGGCGGGTTTGGAAGTGGAGTCTTAGTTACAGGCACACTCTCACCTGCAACAAATCCAAAGCCCCCTTTTTCTTATTATTCAACCCCCAAAAAATTCCTAGGGAATTTAACCCTACTGCAGAGATGCCAACATTTCAAATTTAAAAAGAGTAATTTGCCCTCACACAGAATTTCCCTTAAAAATAAATCACATTACACAGCTACTTGTACATGAAGCCATCGCTGTACTCCAATAACCGAAGAAAACTAATCTCGACTCATAAAAGGTTTTATCCAGGCACACGCACACACAACCACCGATGTATTTTGTAAACACTCCGTAAAACACGCGGTTCAAACAACCACCCCATATAAACATAGTAGTAGCATTGGGGCGATTTGGTTTACTACTAGTACAACTGGCTGCCAACCTTCTTACACGCATTATCTAGGGAAAAAATACGGGAAACCAGACTATATTTATTACGGCCAAATAGGCTCTTTCACTGATCACTGTGTTTTTATGCACACACCACTACATATGCGCTGTTTTATGCGCTAAAATTCACACAATCGATAGTCTGATACCAAAAATCTTTTATTGATACCTGCTATGCAAATAAATAGGAGTCAAGACAACATGTTATAGAAAGTGTGCAGCAACAACACAAATACATTGGATTTTTATAAAATCGTAAAGAACGAAGCAAAGATCGTACAGTCGTAATTGGGATGAATAAATCGTATAAATTACGCCTAAATCGTAAATGTTGGTATCTCTGCTACTGCCACGCCATGTTTGTTTCACATTGATGTAATTTTCCTGGGAAAAATGAACATTCAGTATGCTAACCACCGGGTTATCTCTCTTCACCCTGCCCACAGGGACAGGAACATCTATTTCCCAGGAAATATTCTATATTCCAGCTGTTTGCCAGTGTCAGTATGCCAGCTTTTTAAGTGTGAAAAGGTTAACAAAATCAATCAGTTAGTACGCCATCAATCAGTACGGGCTATTTTTCAGTTGTGACACAAGAAAATTTGCTTTACTTTTGCAATTCGCTTGAAGTATGATTTGGCCTTCACTCTGCAAATCACGTGAAATTATATCGTAATGTGCAGAGGAGTATATTCATATAGGATCTGTGCAATATAAATGCTCATAACTATTTTCCATTGGCTATAGTAGAGGCCATACGCTATAACACAACAAGTCATTTGAGGACTCTGATTGGCAGATGAAGTTTCAAATAGCAGGTTTTGATTGGTGGAGGAGTACCTGTAAGCATGCTCTCATTGACGATACAGTTTCCGCTGACGAGGACGGCATCGCAGCTCATGACACAGCCATTCTGTGGGATGAGAACCACATCGCCGGGTACCAGCCATTTGGAATCAATCTCTTGGCATTCTGCATTCATATAAGCCAAAATCAAAATACGTTAAGTTAGATAGCAAAAGAGACAGATGTTTATGAAAATTAGCAACGTTGAAGTATGGCAATGTCTTCAACATACTTTGATCACGGAGTAGCCATCTTGTTTTTCCTATATTCAAACCAATGAAACCAAATGGATGCTGTGTGATTCAAGGTCTATAGACTTTTCTTTTGCATCGTCACAGCCCGAGTTTTTGCCAACCAATATGGAGAAACTATGGGGAGCCATCAAAGCAAAGCATAAACAGATAATCACAGTCTGTAAAAATATTCAAAAACTGTTCAGAACTCGTTGGAAACAAACCAACCAATAACGGGATGTATTTTCTTTAAATAGAAGGTTTGAAAAATTTTGAATTTTGTCACACAATGTCTGTCAACAAGACTTGAATGTTTTGCAACATTTGACAGTCCATGCCAACCAGTGCGGTTTGTTTATCAACAATTTTTTCAAGAGATGTACCTACGTCACAAAATGTTCGTGGTTACCGAGTTAGGGTCGTTAGGGTTAATACCGAGTTCCGAGGTTTTAATGCATAACATACCTCCATTGAAGCGATACACTGTTACTGTCGAATGGTGGACAACCATGTCCTTGAGAGTTTTAGATTGCTGCAGGAAATCAATCACAAAGAAACAATCATATTTTGCAAATCGAGCACAAAGGTTTGTCCAACCTTGTCCCACTAGGATTTAGAAATTTGGTCCTAGATTTAACATTTTTTCCCCCCCAAAAGAATGTTGAAATCCAGTAGCAGACAAAACCACTCAGCCCTTCATACTTTATTTATTTTATTTTTATTTATTAGAAAATATCTCAGGCAATATCAAAATACATATCCATCTAAAAATTTGAGACATTAAAATATTAAAAAAATACATCAAAAAGCAAGAAAAACATTTAACAAAATATATCATGCAATATCAAAATGCATATCCATCTAAAAATTTCAGACATTAAAATAATTTTAAAAAACAAACAAACAAAACAAACAAACATTTAGTAGAACAAACATTTAGCATGAACGGAGTGATGTGAACAAGGCAACATGAACAAACAGACAGAACACAAACACTCCCCCCCCCCCCCCCCGCAACAAGCCCCGTACTTTAGTACGTAATACAAGCACTCCGCAATACAGTGAGCCCTCTACAGTTCACCCGTGTGATGCAATTCTTACAAAAAGTGGTGGAGTATAAATGCAAGTTTTTCACAATGAATTGGAGGTTTATAAAGCCAAAGATGATAAAAATTAAAATAAGGAGTGAAACCCATGCCCCTAAAAGGGCAAAAATTTGTGATGTAGACCTAGGAACATGCCATCAGTCAGTGTGCGGCAACCATAGAGTTATATATAAGAACCAGAGGGAGCACTCGTGATGTCACACACGGAACTCCGCTGACCTACCATGGGTGAAAATCCCTATGGGTCAATTGCATACGAATGTCCACTTAAAAAAATGTTTGCTGTGTAAACTGATGAGTGACCAGTGTAAATGAATGGTCTGCGCCATTTCTCAATGGTAAAAAATGCTGCTTGTCGAGCCGTGTCGCATGGTTTTGTACGCCCTCTAGTTCTTATATATATGGCGGCAACCAATACATTTTCCCCTGCGTTCCTTGGCGCTTTCTTAAATTGTTGAACAGGCTAATGATGAGTACCAGCATAAAAACAGAAACATATTATGGGGATTGAAGGGTGGTGACTTAATGGATGGACTATTGTTAACAGGACAACCTGGAAAACCTACCTTTTTAGTTTCGTAGACGGAGACCACAAGTGAGAATATTAGAATAATCAGGATACAGATTGTGTAGCTGTAATATTGCTCGGCAAACCACAGGGCTATGCTGAATATCTCAAAGACGTAGAAAGGATTCAACACCTTGTTAGAAAAAGAGAAGAAGCGATAATTATACAAATTTTTGCGCTATAAAAGGTTTTCACCTTGTGACAATAATGTCAGTGAGTGTTGCTTTATCTCATTTTTCAAAATACACTTTTGTAAACAAAGTTTTAACTCTTTGACTCCGGAATTTCTGCATTTTCTGTCGTTTGCTACTGTACAAACTCGAGGCCATAAATGGCTTTGCCGTCCATTTGTGTTGTGCATGTGCAGCCATAAATGGACTTGACGGAGTAAAAGGTGGACAACTGATAAAAATCTGGCTCCCACATGATACAGGTGTGTAGTAATGATAGTATGCAGATCTCATTGTGTGCCTGGAAGAAGGACGTAACGAAATTGTGACCGGCAAAAGGTCGTAAGCAATTAATGTCAAAAATTGTGATTCAGAGTGTGAAAGTGTGGTCATCTTTCTGCTATATGTAAGTCATTCAGGAAAGTTCAATTCTGCATAGGAATGGAAAAATATGTCTTGGGTGTGATTTTACCAACAAATGTACGATAGTTAAGCCCTACTTGTTTTCAAAAAGACCCATGATATTGCTTGTGACCTTCTGCTGGATCAAAAAATTGTAAATTTGTGAGCCCGAAGAGAAGCTCGTACAGCCTCATGACCTTCTTCCAGGCACCCAACGATCTCATACATTACTTCATCACACCCGGCGGGTATCTCAAAGCACTCATTATTTTTACAACAGGTATGTAGAGCTATGTTTGAATTTTAAGACCCATTTATGTACCACCTTTGTAAGGATTTGCAAACTGAACGGGGGTTTGCCCCCAGGACGCAAGTGAAATGACTGGGACCCGAACCCACACTCTTACATTATTAAGGACTGGAGTCCGGTGCACCAGACTGCTCAGCCACAAAACCTCATCGCAGAAATTACACTTATTTTTGTTCTAATAGGTGAAATGTTTCAAAAAGATTTAGAAAGCAAAATAATTAACCCCTTTTGTCGGCTTGTTTTATTCTGATAAGCTAAATTGTAATGAACTAAAATACGAACACTAAATCCTGGTTTGCCATTTCACCACAAAGTTATAAAGCAATGTAAGCAAATGTAAGTGAAATCACATCCATCAAAGGAACACTTGTTCCATGAAATACAAAAATTGACTTTTCTAAAAACAGGGAATCTTAGTTTTGATTGATTCTTTACCTCTTCAATGAAAAGCTTGAAGTAAGAGCTGACTTTAATATCGATGAGATTCTGACCAAACAGAGAACACCTATCACCATGGAAACAAAACAAATGTCAAAACATTATAACGACATAAAAACACCCCTTCCAGGGTTGTCATCACAGGACCTTAGTTCATAAAGCTGTTATGAGACAGCATTATGGAGTTTGGCTCTAGATTTTGAAACAGCCCCCCCCCCACTCCCGGACAGGGTTTTTGAGGCACGTTTTTCCACACATGACCCTCTGAGATTTGAACAATTTCCTTGCATGCCAAGTGTTTGGATACAATGAGAGACTGAGGCGGAGGGTGGCAGCTCACACACCAGGTCATTTTCCATTACCTGGTATCATCCCCTTTGTTTCTCAACCGAGAAAACATCAAATGGACGCACCAAGAATTGCAAAACATTGGCCTTTACCTACAGCATAGGAGTGGTACTAAACACAGAGTCTTGGCTCAATTGCCGGCTCACTCTGACTTATCTCCATTCAGCCGAAATACAACGAGTGAACAATGGTGGAAGCATCTCAATGCCTCATAATCCTCTCCTTGGAACAAAAGGACAAAGGTCTGTAATCGGGGATTACACAAAAACTGCCTCTCAATATACATAAAATGCCAATGTATTCAAGACCTTTTTTGTCCTTGTGTGGGTGAAATGAAGCGTTAGACTGGGTGTGTGTGGTCTGTGCACGCTCCGCAGTTGAATGACCGGGAGACCTTTGCTCCAGTGGTCCAAAATTACATAATGGCGTCTTTACACGGCTTCTGTTTCCAGGCAGGGGAAACATCGTGTATTCTTGTCATCCGGTGCCAACTGGTTAAAGATTTAATTTCTGAATGCAATGAAATCATAACGAGATAAAGACAATGGATACAGTTGGTACAGACCTCTGTGATTGCTGGGATACTGTCAGCCCATTGAAGTCACTGTAGAATGCTGCATTGGGAATTCCATCATCCAACCCGTGTAGAAACTGATAACACTCATACTCTTTATTCCAGAAGTAAATTAGTTTCTGGAACTCAAAGTAGCGTAGTTTTGGCCTTGATTCCTAAGAAGAATAGCAAAAATGATCGGTCGGACGTAAAGACTTTCATAATGTCACTAAACCATTACACACAATGCTGGGTAAACAATGGAGACCAAATTTGAAAATTGATCACATGCCTGTGTTACATCAGGGCTCGAATTGGGGGGGGGGGGAATCTACAAGATCACAGAGGGAGTGCAGCTCAAAATGTTTACTGGGCCAGAATTACTTTTACAAGACCAGAATCAAAATGAGAATAAAACCCTTCTTGACACAGTTTAACATGCATTTAACTGTTGTTACTAGAACAAGCACTAAGACATGTAAGAGAAGATTTATCTTCTTTGTCTTTATGGGTGTTAAGTGTACTTCAATACTCAACAGGACTGGATGGTATTATGTCAGACTCAAAGTCAACATTTGAACATAATTCGTTTTTGTTCATGATATTAGTACACATCAATGAGGTACTTTTATTCATTATTATTCAATTTAAAAACACAAGACCACAGGACTTGAATAGGGCACCAGTCCAAATAATGTAAACTCCATGGATTTTTGGCTGGTAACCTGTTTCTGCTTAGCAATATTTGTCAGTGCTTAGCAAGTTCTGGGGCTTTTAAGTTATAGGCGTTATGAAATTGGGCCCAGAACTCTTTGGACAATTGAGGTTTGCGAGTGTGATGTTTTCAGTCGACGCTCCTGAGGCAAAATGGCCTCTCCAAGGTAAACTGTAGAGGGCGCACTTTACTGTGAATCGCCCATTTTGGATTTCACTTTAAGTCATTTTTTTTGCTTCAATTACAATTACAATGAAAAAGCTCCAGTATACATGTATTACCTTTTTTTTTGAGGGTTTCAAGAGTGACTCAGTTGCATCGTCGTCATCTTCATACCCATCTTCATCGTCGTCTTTGACTTCAACTCCCTCAATGACACTACTACTGCCATGATGTAGAGAGTCCTCAGATGCAGTGTTGACACTGTACTTCATGGCACTACAAATAAATTATCATCAAGTGTAATTAATAGTTGACTATTGCTCAAAACCCTATTACTATTGGAGCACTTTCCTGCCCAACTGGCTCTTTCCACAAAATACCACAGGAGACTGTGGAGACCTCAATACATAAGCCATGGTGTTTCCAGCTGTCCAAACCAGAGCAAGTTCGATCAAGGACCACAGTTAACCATAGTTCAACTAACTCTGATCGAAGTCACGCTAGTCAACGCTAGTCTAGTCGACTATTCCCAACCAGCCTATCGAGGTTGGTCGCATCCCCTGGTTACCAATAGCCATTTCATAAGCACAGTGGAGAGGGGACCAGCTATCAGAAAGTGATAACGTTGATTTCGACGTCTGTCACTAACCAACTACTAGTTAACCATTGGTCCTTGATCGAACTTGCTCCCAGCTGTACAAAACAGCTACGTACAACTAGAAGAAACCCATGCACCCAATGCTAGCCTAGGAGGTATGGTACTTTGTGGCAGTTTGAGGTACCAGTGTACAGAAGAGTTTTAGTCAATCATTATGCCACAGCTTGCATTGAAAATTTCTCGATGCACGAAAACAGGTGAGCTTTGATATGATTTAAAACATGATTTTTTAAACAAGCAAAACCAGCAGCTAAACTTGGGTGAAAATCATGGAAGTACATTTTTTGTTAAAGCACATTGCTTTAATATGTGAAGAAAACAAAATAAGCTAGACTTGCACAGTCTATTGACCTTCCTTGTGGTGCAGCCATCATTTTTTCTCGCACCATTAAAGTAAATTTAGACCAAACAGAGGCTGGAAGTCAGTCTGGCCCCATGTTTGTAAAATGAGAATCACTGTTTATAACTGGTGTTGAAGACAAGAACCATGACAAAAGATGGCCTCAGCAAGATGAAGGTCAACAAAACAGTTCAGGTGTGGATTTCAAAAAGTGCTAGGACTTGTCTCATCTCAAGTTAGGATGAGTGACTAGTCCTTTCTTATAGGACTAGTCCTAAGTTAGGACTAGTCCTAAGTTAGGACTAGTCCTAAGTTAGGACTAGTTTTGTGAAATCCAGCCCTGAGCTTATAGCTGCGTTCCAATCAAGAAACTTTGGCTATGGCTGTTGGCTTTAATTATTGGAGAAAGTGTGTACTAACGGCAGGTAGAAGAGGCTAACAGTGCGTCACAGACAGGATTATTATTTTGTAACAGTGTTTTCCAAATTTTTCGGATAAAATCACATATTTCAGAATATAAATCAGGGGGAAAAAAATGACTTTTTGGGAGTCAGAAAAAAAAATCAGAATTTGGGGGTAAAAAATAAAAAAATTGGAAATCTGAAAAAAAAAAAAAATGGGACAAGTTGCATCTCTGTATATATAAACACAGGCCTGGCATTTCATCTTTGAGAGGGCAAGGCCATTTTCATTTTGCAAGGGGCACTTCCATTGGAAATTCCTAAAGTCTATGGGAAACTTTTGAAGGGGCATAGGCCAAGATCAGGGCAACAGAGGCCATTGCCATTGCATAGCCTCCATGTATTTCAAGGCCTGAATCAATATAAAGTGAATTTGGAATAAGCCGTTTGTGAGTTAGATTTGAATGATGTCCGGTACAATGCCTTGTTCGATCACAAATGAATGCTCAATTGGAATTCCCCAGACTAAATCCAGTGTTACTACATCACATGGTTTGGGGCAAGCTTTGGCACTGCAACTTCCAGATCAGCCACAGACTGGTATCCTTGTGCCACACATTTCATTAAGAATTGTGTATGGGGGTTTGTCGTCTCTTATGTAACTATTCAAAAGCTTGTCCCTAACCAAAATGACATACATGTAGCAACGAGGGATGTAGTCAGAGCAATTCAAATTGCGTATTCATTTGTGACTGAATAAGGCAGTATACCAGACTTCATTCAGGATGGCTTACTTAAAGTGAATCAAATAAAAAAAGGAGAATTACAATTTCATGATTTTAAAGTGTATGTTTTGAAGCTGAATGATAGAAGGAATATGCAATAATTCAACGGGGTGAACATTTCTGGGCAGATGAGCGAAATGACACAATCTTGTTTTTCCAAACAAAGTGTTATCAATATGCAACTTGATACTTTAAAATGTGATTTCTGCGTGAATTGTAAGCTTTGCATGATTGATGAAGCTAGAAATGAGTTGCTGAAGAAATAAACAAAGGTTATCAACCTGGCATCTGCATTCTCTTGCAGCTTGATCCTGCATCAAATGAAAGTTTGAATAAGGTTACACAAGAGTTGTCTTCTATCACATGGCAACATCTACATGTACTGTATGCAATGATATTGGTTAATCATTACGAGAAATGCTTCAAATACATCAAAATGCTGCACATTCTTCGAACATGAAATGCCCAATAGGAAACCTTTGAGACGTTAGAGGGCGCCCCAGTAAGCAATCATTTTCGTCAAAAGTCGGGTGCATTCTAGGCGCGAATGTTTCCGTAGGGATATGTCCGCAATCCAGTGGACCGCCAGAATATTCTGCTGAACCGTGACATTGTGCCAAACAACGGATACCTTCCCTTAAATGTTAATTGAATTACTCCGGTGGTCCAACAGACCAGTCCTTCTACGCCTGCTAAATTACTTAAAGGGGCTGTGTCGTCATGATTATAGCAGGCCTGTGGCTGTGCATGGGAATATGAACTCTCACCCAGATACTGCACATGTGCGAAATTGCGGTCAAATCACAAAGGGTGCTGTCTTTGTCAAACTGTGATGTGATCGCCGACGCGCAAGCGTGCGTAATAACAGGGTCATTCCATTTACTGCTCTAATCATGACAACACAGTCCCCTTAACTGATCCAACTAGAATGTTCCAAGCATTAAGACTTTTGAAACACACCTGGTTGAATAGATTTGTCGGATGAGAGTTTCTTCTGCTCCTCGGACATGAATCTTCTCGACAAAGTACTGACCGTATTCATCCTGAAGACAAGAAATAAATACACAAAGTACATGTTACGTGTGTTAAGCGCTTTATTATAGGGCCTCAGAAAGAGCTCATGTTATTTTTATGACAGGTGTAGACCTTGTGCACGTTACCTCACCGACCGCTTGCAATAATTTTGGTGACCACCAGCGCGTATTTCAGTCGCGTGCAACTGAAATATTGAGCCAATCACTGCAAGAAATATCTTACTGTGTTACACTAATTTGTGTGCCTAATAATGCTGCGCGTCAGGCTGACACACGTGCTGATAAGTTTTGTGTAGTTTTAGTACGTAAAATCTTCTTTTTAAACTCAAAATTCAAACATCTTCATTATGAAAGTAAGCATGGTAAGTACATTGATAAGTAAAAGTGACGTCATAGTTTTCAGTTTTCAGTTACATGTATGTCAGTCCGTGTTTCATAACACATTTCGTCCAAAATATGAAAAAAGAAAAGAACATTTTCAGGGTTTTATAACTGAAATGTTTTAATTCAACAATTAACTCAAAAGCAATTCAACAATTAAAGGAACGCTTTCACTTTCCCTCAATTCCCTTTTTTAGTTGCTGTTCACTGTTCACATTATGAGAGGGCGCTGTAACCAGTCAAAAATATTGAGTATAGTTCCCAGTTCGGGAACTACTTCCCGCAAATTAAGCATGCACAATGTCTTGACACAAGTCTAGTCCACTGTGGCACAAATCTCATGCACTAGCCTATATAAGTCAACCCCATGTGACCGTGTTTCAGCCAATCAGAATACAGAACCAGCAAGAGGTGTGTTATCAAAAAAAAAGAAAAAAAGTGCAAGGCCTTTTTGTGTTTATCACCTTGAGTAAGAGAGCCTCAGCTTCTCGGAGTGAAGAGACAGAATGGGTACACCACAACTTCCACTGCGGCTTCCAGTACAAGACTAGCTGGATCAACCCTAGGGTCGCTATCGTCAGGAGGCCAATGATGATCACCTTAGGGATGCTGAACTGATATCCAGTACACTCCTGCAAAGAAAGAGGACATGTCTTCAGTCAATTTGTTTCTTTCTACCATCTTCACGTAATATTGCATGGGGTTTTTCAAGTTTGGATTTTCCTTCGACATCTACATGTAAACATGTAAGACTGACATTTCTTAAAGGGGCTGTATCGTCATGATTATAGCAGTAAAATGACTAACCCAGTTACTATGCGTGCATGCATGCCGGCGATCACATCACAGATTGACAAAGACGGCATCTTTTTGTGATTTGACTGCGTGCATGTGTGCAGTATCTGGGTGAGAGTTCATCTTTCCATGCACAGACACAGGCCTGCTATAATCATGACATCACAGCCCCTTGGCCACAAGGCACTTTTGAGAGTTCCATGGTTTCGTTTCCAGAAAGAAATTTAATAATAATTCATAAAAACAACTTCCAATTTCTATGGACAGTGTAGTGTGACTATACATGTAATTCTACCACCGCAATAGACCTTGATCATGCTGCAACCATCTTGGTCATGTTCCCTATATCCAATAACAGTAATATATGCTAATATTCATTGTACAAAAAGGAACCAGACTATTTGCCCTTCCAGCCTCGGTTTGGTTACATTGGTTTGAATGGGAGAAAATCAAGATGGCCGCATCATGATAAAGGTCTATACTCAAGCAGGCCTGGGCCCAATTTCATAAAACCTGTAAGCACAGAAACTTGCTAAGCACAGAAAAATCTTGCTTAGCAGAAACAGGTTACCAGCCAACATTCCATTATGTTTACACTGTTGCGACTGGTGCCCCACTTATTTTTTGCTTAGCAAAGAAATTTTTTAAGCATTATTTTCTGCTAAACAGCTTTATGAAATTGGCCCCTGGACTTGCAATGTACATACATGGCAATGATGGCTGTAAGCCAGTTTGAGAAATGGTGGACTCAACTTTTTGCACCATTTGGTTTGAGTAATTGTAAACACCCAAACCAATCGGTGTACTCCTATGGTGTTCGCCATATCTCAAAAAGGCTAATTGCCTCTGTTGCCCCCAGTCTTGACCTTGGTGCCCCTTCAAAAGTTTCCCATTGACTTCAAGATTTTCAAATGAAAGTAGGCCTACCCTTTGCAAAATGACTACAGAGTTTTTTTTAGCCTCGCCCTCTCAAAGATGAAATTCTGGGCCTGCTACATGTACATGTACATGCTTCTACAGAGGTTTGGTAAAATGTTTATTTTCATTGTACACTGCCAGACTTGATTATTAAATATTAATTTGTCTATTGATGAAGCATATGGCCGATCGTTCACCAAATCTTCAGTTAATGACAGTCCAATTAAAATTTTAATTTACCTCATTCCTTGTGAATATGACGTTTTTTAACGCTTGATATATTTACTGAATAGCTAATGTATTGTTGACCTAAGGCAGCAACACCTGTACAGTGTTGCACTGTAAAGCATACACACCATGGAATAATGTACACAGTGGCATACTAATACGACAGCTGTTCATACTGTTTGTGTGTGCAGACATTCAACTTAACAATTTGCACCAAAAAATATAGGAAACTTCCAAGCACAAAAAGTCTGCAAGATAGGCCTATCATCTACTGTTATGTTGTTTCAAATAATTCTGAGCCACCTGTTGGTTTTAAGAGAATATTTCAGAACATTGGGGGAGAAAAACCTATTGTGGCACGTATCCACAACTTTAACAACATTCTATAAAATAAATGTTCACCCCCAGCTCCTCAAAATGGTTTGCATTTAAAGTACGCAGGACATGAATTTGGGGTCAAATTCCACAAGACCACAGGGCTTGTAGCTTAAATTTCTTTTTAAACGACTAAAAGTTATTCTGCAAGACCAGACTCTGATTCTGAACGAGAAAGAACTTTCTACAAAGTCTTGACAGTTTAAACGTAAACTGTTTTTTATTTGAACAAGCACTAACGAAAGATTTAGCTCATGATAGGTAAGTATCCTTTGATACTCAACAGAATTGAAAGATATTGATCAGACTAAAAGTCAACATTTAAACATAATTCTTTCTAAAGATATTTACAAAGTGAAGAAACACAAGACGCCGAGCCTGTCTGGTTGTAATGTGAGTTTACTGGCCCGACGCTAATATCACTGGCCTGAGGCCTGTGATCCAATATAAAATTTGAGCCCGGTTCGGTTTGGTGATAATTACAAATCCTCGTCTTTGTCTACAATAAACATTTCAAAGACTAAGGTTGGACTTACTTACCACTTCATCGTTTGTGAGTCCGACTTTCAATTTCGAAGTAGTGGCGAAACCCGACTTGGTGGAGGTGGTATTGCTGAATCTGGTGTATGCAGCATCAGAAGGCCCAGCACCGTTTCTGCTAGCTGTGTAATCGAGGTGATATAAAAACATGCCAATCACTTTCAGTTTTTATGATTATAATAAAAATCCAGATTTAAATAGAACAAAAACAACAGAAATCATGAATCACTCTCAGACCCTTTTCGAAACCACAGCTTTCACTTTGGCTTGGACTCCCTCAGTTATTTTGAAAATGTGCGTTTTTTGTACAGGGGCAGGGCTTTAAACAGGCTTACGTAGCCCAAGGCCTAAGGCTAAGCCATGTTTCGTAAGGAGCCTTACATTCATGATCTGATTCAGCACACCATTGTTTGTCTGTGCACTGGCGATTCGATTAGCGTGACACGGTGACATTTTAAAGGAGGATTTTCACTTTTTTTTTCATTAAAGTTCAAAGTTGCACAATTTTCAATAAACACACGTTTGGAAAATAACCTATTGTTACTGTAAAAAGAGATATATCAGAGCAAATTCAGTGAGTGTTATATTTCTACAACTTGGTCATCATTGAACACGGCTAACCCATAAATACAAATATTGGAAGCCTAAATATTTACGCAGATAGAAAATGTAAAAAGGGGCGGATCGCTGTCCTCCCTAAAAACGCTAATAAAACACTGTAGTTACTAAAAAAAAATTAAGTGTAGCCTAAATTAGGGAGCCCAGCACTTTCTGCATTTTTAAAGATTTTACAAAAATTAACAGCACCAATGAAACAAGCAGGTTTTCTTCTTCATTTCGATGAATTCTTCATTCAGCGAGTATTTGTATTAGAAATTAAAGTTTGAAAAAAAACAATTTTAGTGTGGTGACACTACTGACAGATAGGAAGGCGAAATATGACCCAACCGCTAAACTTGCTACCTAAAAAAAAATGTTGCATACTTCACCTGTAGGACTCATTGTAACTGTAGAAATCACACTGGTTCTCTAAAAGCATGTTCAGTTCTTATCATACACTGGGAGCAACATGTCAATGGGTTGATGGTGAGCTTCCTTATTCATTGAAACTTGGTCAGGACCACACAAATAACCTGCAAAAACACACTCCACAAAAGTCACTCTAATCTTGCTGAGGAGGGCACGACACGTCCTGTCAGTAGGTAAGGGTTGGTAAGTACTAACCACAGACATAAAGAACCTCTAACGCTTGCATTGCGGGGTCGGTGGTCGTGTCCACTGATCTCTATCTTAATAGAGATCAGTGGTCGTGTCACTAGATAAAAATTAACGCACCAGACTAAGCAAAGGTTGCCTCCAAGGTAAATCCACAAGAGGGCGCTATACCTCGCCGGCCCTACGTACCTCGCCCTTTCCTGCAGTTTTTCTACAATAGTTGTCTATTGTCTTATTCCATAAGGGAAGCAATTTTTAAAATTCACTTTTTCTTTCATGAGTTTTATCTGCAAGTGGGATCACAGTAATAACTTTGCTTTTGTTGCTCCTCTGGAAGTCAGTGGTGTAACTAAGGTGGGGCATGTGCCCCAACTGTCCGTGCCCCCGGTTGCCCCCCCCCCCCTCCCCATTTGAAATCTGGACTTTTGAGATTAAAAATTACCAGAATAAAATGTTACATTTTATGTGCATTTACATAGTAATTTCAATTTTTGTAGAACTATTTTTAACTATTTACACACAAAGTGTGTTTTGTTTTAAGTCAACAGTCAGAAAACACTGAAAAGGGGCTTGTTTAAAAGAAAAATACAAACGGAAACTAGTTATAATTGGCCAAAAGTGCCCCACAAGCAAAAATGGTGCACCCCCTTGTGCCCCCTAAAATTTTACCCCAATTACGGCACTGCTGGAAGTATTGTTTTCAATTGTTATTTTTGTTTGTGAATAATGACAACTGCCTATGTAACTATAATCATAATAACTGGAATGGCTGAATAAATAATAATACTAAGCGGCAGCATGGGGGGGGGGGCAGGCACGTGCCCCCACAAATTTTTAGTGACCCCATGAAAAGATTTGAGATACATGTAATTCATTGAAAAAACATGGACCTGGGCCCCCACTGAAAAGCAATGCCCACCCCCCCCCCACCCCGGGGTGCCCCCATTGAACAAATCCTGTTTATGCTGCAGGAAATAAGTATTGTCAAAGATGGTATAATGGAACCAACTTTAAATTTTGTAGGATGGCAAATAAAAAGGAAAAGAAAAAAAATGTTTATATTATACTAGGCTATCAAGTCAAAACGATTTCTTTTTCATTAAAATAGTTTTACAATTTTAACTTTTAATTTATGTGTTACCATCCTATAAATATTAAGTGGTGATTCCATCAAGTTAAAAAAGGCACTGTAAATAATTAACAAGTTTGAGTCTATTCTCTATTAAATTGGTGTTATGTTTTATTCTTAATTTTATTAAAGGTTTAATTTCCAAATAAGTGTCACACACAGTTCATTATTTATATTTTCATCAATGTTTGGGGCGATGATTACCTGTCCAAAAGACAGAATAAAAGAGTCCAGCCTTGTTTAAATGAACATTTTTAAAAATCATACTTTTTTAGTTTCCACTTATAATGTCTATCCCTAGTTATAATTAAATGTTATATATACGCAACATTCATTTTACATTGATGCAATCTTTGTCCCATAAATTGAGTTCAGTCACAAAATAAGATTTATTGACCCGGAAAGTCAATGAGTAAGACATGAACAAAAGGTATAATTTAAAGTATCAATTATTCTCAACACATTTTGCATCCATTGGGATCATTGGAAATCTCTTCCAGGCAGTTGCAGAAAATGAAAAGTTGAGTCTCAATCTAATGGGAACATGATGCAGTCAATCTGTATAACAATAATTAAACTCATGTTAGCCAATAGACCGTTATCATGCTGCCACCATCTTGGTCATGTTCCCCGTATCCAATAACAGTAATAGATGCTAATATTCATTGTACAAAAAGGAACCAGACTATTTGCCCTTCCAGCCTCGGTTTGGTTACATTGGTTTGAATGGGAGAAAATCAAGATGGCCGCACCATGATAAAGGTCTATTGTTATTCACTTTCGGAAGGCCTTTACCTTAATGGGGGTAAATACAATATGCATCTTAGAGTCCCAGATGGGACAACTTTTGCAAGTAATCCACTAGTTTTCACACCGACTGCTTGTGCTTTCTGACAATGCAATATTTAATATTAAGCTGTAATTTGAAGAATTAAATTACTCTTCTTCTTAATTACTTCATGAACATTAAAGGGATGGTACAACATAAGAACAATATTCATTCCAATCCTCTGGAAAAAGAACTAACATTGTTCCCCACAATGGGTGCTCACATTTTTAAACAGAAGGGTGTATTACAAAGTGATCTTTTTAAAGTGCTTAAAATAAAAAGATTGCTATGGTCAAAACTGAGGTTTTCAAAGGGAAAATATAGCTCTTTTTAATGGTGTAGGCCTACTTAACCAACTTCTCATCTTAAGACTTGTGACCACTTGAGTACCGGTACTCTTTCTTGGGTTAATTTGAAGGTTGTTGAACCATCTCTTTAATTACAATAATGTTTAATGTTATGTTTATCACATAGACTGAGAAGTCACATTTAGGATGTCTAAATAAACAGATAAATATTGTGATAGATTATCAATTTGCCAATGAAAAGCAAACAAGGCCATTTTTTTCATACTGGGTCTGTATAAGTTCTAATTCAGTTTTATCAAAAAGTCTCCAAGAATAGTAACAATGGCATAGCAATAGAAGTTTCCTGAAAACAGATGACACAAAAGCCCACACTCACTAACACACCATTCACAATTCTACTTACACGCACACATTTCCCAGTGCCAAATGTTTCCAGTGGCAACTACAGCCATGCTTCAACCACTACATCTTAAGGAAATTCCTGCCTCTTGAAAAGCTGTTAATCTCAAGTCTGTTTGCAAGATAATTAGTTGGACATTATACACCTTGTACAACAAGTCGTACGCAGATATCAAGTCATACATACGAGAATAAGTCGTACATATCAAATAAATCATAATGTACTTGATAAAATGGTATGTAAGTTAAACATACAAGTATAATAAGTCGTACATATGAAATAAATCATATATGTACTTGAGAAATGGTATGTATGAGATAATAATTGTGTGTACGAGAGAGTAAGTTGTACAAGACAAATTGTACACAAGACTTAATAAGTCTCATGTACCATGTATATCATACGTACATGATATTGTAGTCATATGTATGAAGTCACAGTTCATACATATGAATGAAATTAATTGTACGTATATGGGTATTAGGTCAAATAGAAGCTATTTGAGGCATACGTCTGAGCTATACGTATGAAACAATGAACAACTAATCATCTTGAACTATGATTTAAGAACAACTTTGTTCCAAGTCTGCAGCAATAAGCAGTTATTATTTTTGTAGAATTTGACCAAAATTTGTTTTTCGAATACAGTCCCAAATGGCCACATACACCTTTTTATAAGGTCTCTTTTAACTGTAGTATGCCTATGTAACTACAATCATTATTCTTATTTTATCCTTATTCTTAACTTTTTTAACTCTAAAATTACTCTTATTTTAAAGTACTAACCCCCATAATAATAAGATGTAGACCTGGGTGATGAGTTACTTAGAAAGAAGTCCTATTAGTGGTTCAAACAAAGTGCACCCACTAAGTTTTAATCACCATGGACAGTCGGCATCATGAATCAGTTGGTTTTTAAGAAACTAATTGTTAAAAAAACATAAATAAGTGGAAAAGGGGAATCTGAAAAATTGTTTTGTTTTAGAGATATTAGGTATGATTTTCAATTACATTCGATTAAATCTAGAACCAAGGCTGAAACTTTGAATTTATCATGCGACATGGTAGAGCATGACTATTGGGCAATGAAGCAATGGAACAGTTCTTTGTAATTCTGAGAACAATTGCTTCTATCTTTGCCTCCTGTTAGGTCTGTCAATTTTATGAAAGTTTTCAAATTTAATTGACAGGAACCATATTTCCTTCAGAATCAGCATTTTGACCCTTGGAGGAAATAGACGAGTTCAGTTGATTATCGAAGTGGTGCCATGCTGCTGTCTACCTGGGAGAGGCGAAAACCAGTATAAAAACCCATTGGGTAAAAAAATCTGGGAATTCCTCTACCGACCCTCAGAAGAGCGATCAAGCTTTTTCTTTGCTCCAGGTTTGCCCCAATGCAGCTGTACACGCTAAATCAACTGAAAAGATGGAGGACACTGTTCAATCTGTTCGTCTTTTAGGAGTTGATCTTGAAATTAGGAGTCTCTGTGATGGAAAAGGAAGAACAAATATGCTGTGATCTCTTTTAAGAGAAGAGAAATTTGAGCCAGATCTCCCAAAACAGTGAAAGTTGAAGAAAGTGCATATTATTCTAATCAGAAATCGTTATTCAATGTGGTATTATTAGGTGCAGCATTCTGTATAATTAAAATAAATTCTGTTTACAGAAACAAAAATGCAGCAATGCAAAATTTTCAAGTTTTTGTTGAAGGAAAGAAAATAGTCAAAATTGAAGGTTAAGTCAACAGAAATTTTTTTGGGGGTTCCACCATGAAACAAATTCAACAATATTGTATAATAATGATGTTTTGGTTTCCAGTGACAAAACAACCCGTTATTGTAAACTTAAAAAAAATATATATACTCGTTATATCTTAAACTTTACCTTCAATGATCAAGAATCCAGTGGCATATCTAGTACATCCTTCATGGTAAGGCAGGTGTCATAAGAAGCAAGCATCATCAACATCAGGTTGACCAAGCCTTGGGTAAGTGACATCATCCGAGATAAAGGTCTTCACAGCATCTTGTACCAAATTGCTGTGAAATAGTAAGGTATTGGTATAATTAAAAGAAAAAGAACAATTTTCAAATGAAAATGGTTTATTAGAAGTTACCCCCACAACAACAACAACAATGTTAAGACAAAAAACACAGCAACATTTTTTGTATGTTTGAATCTTACTTTGAAGTACAATTAGAATATCCAGTCCAACCCTCATGGTACGGCAGGTTTCCCAAGAAGCAAGCATCATCAACATCAGGGTGACTGATGAGCACCTCTCTTGGCTATGAGACGTCTTATACCTAATTGCTGTGACATAATAAGGAAATGGTTAAAACACTAGGGGCAACACAAAAAATAAATAAACAGTTTTCTTTATCTTGAATTTTACCTTCAAGGGTCATGAATGCAGTAGCATGTGTAGTACATCCTTCACGGTAAGGCAGGTGTCACAAGAAGCAAGCATCATCAACATCAAATTGACCGAGCACCTGTTCCTTGGGTCAGTGACATCATCCGAGATAAAGGTCTTCACAGCATCTTGTACCAAATTGCTGTGAAATAGTAAGGTATTTGGTATAACTAAAATAAAAAATAGCAAGTTTCAAATGAAAATGGTTTTCCAGAAGTTACACCCCCCAAAACAAAACAAAACACCAACAACCTAAAGACAAAAAAAATACAATTAATTTTTTTGAATTTCACCTTGGAAATACAATAGAAATTCTAGTACATCATTCATGGTATGTCAGGTGTCACAAAAAGCAAGCATCATTATAACATCAAGTTGACCCAGCATCTCTTCCTTGGGTAAGTGAAATTGTTCAAGATACAGGTTCTTCACTGCATCTTATACAAAATTGCCGTGAAATACTAAGGTGTATTGGTTTGATTAAAAACAAAAAATTCAAATGAAATAGAATTTCCATAAGCTACCTCCCTCTAAAAATATAACAATAAAACAATAATAGTAATAACAATAAAAACTCATTTTCTATATCTTGAATTTTACCTTGAAGTACAGTAGAATATCTATAGTACATCCCTCATGGTAAAGCAGGTGTCACAAGAAATCATCAACATCAAGTTGTCCAAACACCTCCTCCTCGTGTAGGTGACATCATCAGAGCCACAGGTCCCTTGAGCATCTTGAGCTGTTTTGCTGCAGCCACAGAGTAGTTTATGGTCTCTTTCCACAAGATGAGAAACCATCACCTTGGGTGTGTCCAGCTAAGGAGTAACACACATTGGCGTAACTAAGGTTGGGCACAAGGGGGGAGGGGGCGTGCCCCCAAATTGATGTCCAAGCCCCCCTAGGTGCCCCCCTGCATTTTGAAATCTGGACTTTTGAGATTAAATATTACCAGAGTAAAATGTTACATTTTGTAAGCATTTATCTGGTTGTTTCAATGTTTTTTGTAAACTATTTTTCTATGAACACCAGACAGTGTACTTGTTTTTACTTCCATGCCAGATTATTAAAAAAAAAAAAAAAACAGTAAACGGCATAACAAGAGCGCCATAAAAGGAGATTGTTTAGGGAACGTGAACATTTTTAATTGGTCAGAAGTTGGTAGAAGTGCCCCCTAGAAAAAATTGTGCACCCTCTTGTGGCCCCCCCCCAAAAAAAAAAAAAAAATTAAAAATTTACCCTACTTTTGCCACTGTGGCCTGGCTTTATTTACTGGGATTGTATGAAGGGATTGTTGATTTTTTTCTCACAAGTATTAATTCTACCAACTTACCATCAGCAGAAAGGAAGGTTAGAAAGGACAGTGGAACAGATGGCATCGATGTTCGTATATCCTGACGAGGGCTTTCCTTTTGTATTTATCTGTAAAGCTTTAAAAAAAAAAACAATCGGCCTAGCTTTGCTAGATCATTGTTATTGACATGAAAATACATAGATTGTGAATTTTCCTTACCAACATTCTGGAAACTTACAACCGGAAAATAAAAGATGTAACAGCTTCGAAGGACATTTGAACAGGTTGGACGTGGTTGACAACTGTTCATCCAAATTAAGCCATTTTCCTTGGGTTCCTGACTACTGAAGTGTTGCAGCCTTGTCAAGCATTTCATTAAATCTTCCTAGGAAATTAAGTTCTAATCACAGTTCTTGTAGTCTTGTTAACAAAGCGTTCCTTTGAATCCTCATAGAAAAATCAGTTCTAATCACAGTTCTTGTAGTCTTGTTAACCAAGAGTTCCATTGAATCCTCAAAGAAAAATCAGTTCTAATCACAGTTCTTGTAGTCTTGTTAACCAAGTGTTCCATTGAATCCTCATAGAAAAATCAGTTCTAATCAGTTCTTGTAGTCTTGTTAACCAAGAGTTCCATTGAATCCTCATAGAAAAATCAGTTCTAATCACAGTTCTTGTAGTCTTGTTAACCAAGAGTTCCATTGAATCCTCAAACAAAATTCAGTTCTAATCACAGTTCTTGTAGTCTTGTTAACCAAGAGTTCCATTGAATCCTCATAGAAAATTAAGTTCTAATCACAGTTCTTGTAGTCTTGTTAACCAAGTGTTCCATTGAATCCTCATAGAAAATTAAGTTCTAATCACAGTTCTTGTAGTCTTGTTAACCAAGTGTTCCATTGAATCCTCATAGAAAATTCAGTTCCAATCACAGTTCTTGTAGTCTTGTTAACCAAGTGTTCCATTTAATCCTCATAGAAAATTCAGTTCCAATCACAGTTCTTGTAGTCTTGTTAACCAAGAGTTCCATTGAATCCTCATAGAAAATTAAGTTCTAATCACAGTTCTTGTAGTCTTGTTAAACAAGTGTTCCATTGAATCCTCATAGAAAATTAAGTTCCAATCACAGTTCTTGTAGTCTTGTTAACCAAGTGTTCCATTGAATCCTCATAGAAAATTAAGTTCTAATCACAGTTCTTGTAGTCTTGTTAACCAAGTGTTCCATTGAATCCTCATAGAAAATTCAGTTCCAATCACAGTTCTTGTAGTCTTGTTAACCAAGAGTTCCATTGAATCCTCATAGAAAATTCAGTTCTAATCACAGTTCTTGTAATCTTGTTGACCAAGTGTTCCATTGAATCCTAATAGAAAATTAAGTTCTAATCACAGTTCTTGTAGTCTTGTTAACCAAGAGTTCCATTGAATCCTCATACAAAATTCAGTTCTAATCACAGTTCTTGTAGTCTTGTTAACCAAGAGTTCCATTGAATCCTCATAGAAAATTAAGTTCTAATCACAGTTCTTGTAGTCTTGTTAACCAAGTGTTCCATTGAATCCTCATAGAAAATTCAGTTCCAATCACAGTTCTTGTAGTCTTGTTAACCAAGAGTTCCATTGAATCCTCATAGAAAATTAAGTTCTAATCACAGTTCTTGTAGTCTTGTTAAACAAGTGTTCCATTGAATCCTCATAGAAAATTCAGTTCCAATCACAGTTCTTGTAGTCTTGTTAACCAAGTGTTCCATTGAATCCTCATAGAAAATTAAGTTCTAATCACAGTTCTTGTAGTCTTGTTAACCAAGAGTTCCATTGAATCCTCATAAAAAATTAAGTTCTAATCACAGTTCTTGTAGTCTTGTTAACCAAGAGTTCCATTGAATCCTCATAGAAAATTCAGTTCTAATCACAGTTCTTGTAGTCTTGTTAACCAAGTGTTCCATTGAATCCTCATAGAACATAAAGTTCTAATCACAGTTCTTGTAGTCTTGTTAACCAAGAGTTCCATTGAATCCTCATAGAAAATTCAGTTCCAATCACAGTTCTTGTAGTCTTGTTAACCAAGTGTTCCATTGAATCCTCATAGAAAATTCAGTTCTAATCACAGTTCTTGTAGTCTTGTTAACCAAGAGTTCCATTGAATCCTCATAGAAAATTCAGTTCTATTCACAGTTCTTGTAGTCTTGTTAACCAAGAGTTCCATTGAATCCTCATAGAACATAAAGTTCTAATCACAGTTCTTGTAGTCTTGTTAACCAATTGTTCCATTGAATCCTCATAAAAAATTAAGTTCTAATCACAGTTCTTGTAGTCTTGTTAACCAAGAGTTCCATTGAATCCTCATAGAACATTCAGTTCTAATCACAGTTCTTGTAGTCTTGTTAACCAAGTGTTCCATTGAATCCTCATAGAACATAAAGTTCTAATCACAGTTCTTGTAGTCTTGTTAACCAATTGTTCCATTGAATCCTCATAGAAAATTCAGTTCCAATCACAGTTCTTGTAGTCTTGTTAACCAAGTGTTCCATTGAATCCTCATAGAAAATTCAGTTCTAATCACAGTTCTTGTAGTCTTGTTAACCAAGAGTTCCATTGAATCCTCATAGAAAATAAAGTTCTAATCACAGTTCTTGTAGTCTTGTTAACCAAGAGTTCCATTGAATCCTCATAGAACATAAAGTTCTAATCACAGTTCTTGTAGTCTTGTTAACCAATTGTTCCATTGAATCCTCATAGAAAATTCAGTTCCAATCACAGTTCTTGTAGTCTTGTTAACCAAGTGTTCCATTGAATCCTCATAGAAAATTCAGTTCTAATCACAGTTCTTGTAGTCTTGTTAACCAAGTGTTCCATTGAATCCTCATAGAAAATTCAGTTCTTATCACAGTTCTTGAAGTCTTGTTAACCAAGTGTTCCATTGAATCTTCATAGAAAATTCAGTTCTAATCACAGTTCTTGTAGTCTTGTTAACCAAGAGTTCCTTTGAATCCTCATAGAAAATTAAGCTCTAATCACAGTTCTTGTAGTCTTGTTAACCAAGTGTTCCATTGAATCCTCATAGAAAATTCAGTTCTAATCACAGTTCTTGTAGTCTTGTTAACCAAGTGTTCCATTGAATCCTCATAGAAAATTCAGTTCTAATCACAGTTCTTGTAGTCTTGTTAACCAAGAGTTCCATTGAATCCTCATAGAAAATTCACTTCTAATCACAGTTCTTGTAGTCTTGTTAACCAAGAGTTCCATTGAATCCTCATAGAAAAATCAGTTCTAATCACAGTTCTTGTAGTCTTGTTAACCAAGAGTTCCATTGAATCCTCAAAGAAAAATCAGTTCTAATCACATTTCCTGAAGTCTTGTTACCCAAGAGTTCCATTGAATCCTCATAGAAAATTAAGTTCTAATCACAGTTCTTGAAGTCTTGTTAACCAAGAGTTCCATTGAATCCTCATAGAAAATTCAGTTCCAAGCACAGTTCTTGCAGTCTTGTTAACCAAGAATTCCGTTGAATCCTCATAGAACATAAAGTTCTGATCACAGTTCTTGTTGTCTTGTTAACCACGCATTCCATTGAATCCTAATAGAAAATTAGGTTACTATCACATTTCTTGAAGTCTTGTGAACCAAGCGATCCATTGAATCCTCATAGAAAATTAAGTTCTAATCACAGTTCTTGTAGTCTTGTTAACCAAGAGTTCCATTGAATCCTCATAGAAAATTAAGTTCTAATCACAGTTCTTGTAGTCTTGTTAATCAAGAGTTCCATTGAATCCTCATAGAAAATTAAGTTCTAATCACAGTTCTTGTAGTCTTGTTAACCAAGTGTTCCATTGAATCCTCATAGAAAATTCAGTTCTAATCACAGTTCTTGTAGTCTTGTTGACCAAGAGTTCCATTGAATCCTCATAGAAAATTCAGTTCCAATCACAGTTCTTGCAGTCTTGTTAACCAAGTGTTCCTTTGAATCCTCATAGAAAATTAAGTTCTAATCACAGTTCTTGAAGTCTTGTTAACCAAGAGTTCCATTGAATCCTCATAGAAAATTCAGTTCCAATCACAGTTCTTGCAGTCTTGTTAACCAAGAATTCCGTTGAATCCTCATAGAACATAAAGTTCTAATCACAGTTCTTGTTGTCTTGTTAACCACGCATTCCATTGAATCATAATAGAAAATTAGGTTACTATCACATTTCTTGAAGTCTTGTGAACCAAGCGTTCCATTGAATCCTCATAGAAAATTCAGTTCTAATCACAGTTCTTGTAGTCTTGTTAACCAAGTGTTCCATTGAATCCTCATAGAAAATTCAGTTCTTATCACAGTTCTTGTAGTCTTGTTAACCAAGTGTTCCATTGAATCCTCATAGAAAATTAAGTTCCAATCACAGTTCTTGCAGTCTTGTTAACCAAGTGTTCCTTTGAATCCTCATAGAAAATTAAGTTCTAATCACAGTTCTTGAAGTCTTGTTAACTAAGAGTTCCATTGAATCCTCATAGAAAATTCAGTTCCAATCACAGTTCTTGCAGTCTTGTTAACCAAGAATTCCGTTGAATCCTCATAGAACATAAAGTTCTAATCACAGTTCTTGTTGTCTTGTTAACCACGCATTCCATTGAATCATAATAGAAAATTAGGTTACTATCACATTTCTTGAAGTCTTGTGAACCAAGCGTTCCATTGAATCCTCATAGAAAATTCAGTTCTAATCACAGTTCTTGTAGTCTTGTTAACCAAGTGTTCCATTGAATCCTCATAGAAAATTCAGTTCTTATCACAGTTCTTGTAGTCTTGTTAACCAAGTGTTCCATTGAATCCTCATAGAAAATTCAGTTCTAATCACAGTTCTTGTAGTCTTGTTAACCAAGAGTTCCATTGAATCCTCATAGAAAATTCAGTTCTAATCACAGTTCTTGTAGTCTTGTTAACCAAGAGTTCTATTGAATCCTCATAGAAAATTCAGTTCTAATCACAGTTCTTGAAGTCTTGTTAACAAAGCGTTCCTTTGAATCCTCATAGAAAAATCAGTTCTAATCACATTTCCTGAAGTCTTGTTTACCAAGAGTTCCATTGAATTCGTATAGAATTTTTTCAGTTCTAATCACACTTCTTGAAGCCTTGTTAACCAAGAGTTCCATTGAATCCCAATAGAAAATTAAGTTCTAATCACAGTTCTTGCATTCTTGTTAACCAAGTGTTCCTTTGAATCCTCATAGAAAATTAAGTTCTAATCACAGTTCTTGTAGTCTTGTTGACCAAGTGTTCCATTGAATCCTCATAGAAAATTCAGTTCCAATCACAGTTCTTGCAGTCTTGTTAACCAAGTGTTCCTTTGAATCCTCATAGAAAATTAAGTTCTAATCACAGTTCTTGAAGTCTTGTTAACCAAGAGTTCCATTGAATCCTCATAGAAAATTCAGTTCCAATCACAGTTCTTGCAGTCTTGTTAACCAAGAATTACGTTGAATCCTCATAGAACATAAAGTTCTGATCACAGTTCTTGTTGTCTTGTTAACCAAGCATTCCATTGAATCCTAATAGAAAATTAGGTTACTATCACATTTCTTGAAGTCTTGTGAACCAAGCGTTCCATTGAATCCTCATAGAAAATTCAGTTCTAATCACAGTTCTTGTAGTCTTGTTAACCAAGAGTTCCATTGAATCCTAATAGAAAAATCAGTTCTATCCACAGTTCTTGTAGTCTTGTTAACCAAGCGTTCCAGTGAATCCTCATGGGACACCAACCTCCAACCCCCCCCCCAAAAAAAAGGCCAAACAAACAAGAATAAACAAACCAACAAACCAACAAAGAAACAAACCGACCAACCAACAAACAAACAAGCAAACAAACAATAAAAGCATAAAAAATGAACAAATAAGTTTTAAATAAATAAATAAAATAAAATAAATAAAGTAATCTGTTTGAAACATTCATTCGTACATACAAACATTAATCTGTATGTACTATATACTGATCCGTATGATGATAATATAATTATTCGTACGTACTAATTAGTAATCAGTACGTACGAATAAGTAAAGGCCTACCAACATTCTCACATTAAAATATATTCACACACGTACCGTTTTAGTTTGCTCTCTGTATTTCTTTAGAGAAACCCCAAAGCAGAAATACACATGGACACATTTAAAGTCTGATGACCCCCAAAACAACTTGAAAGTAACTCATTGCGGACAAAATAATCCATATTCATAAAACCAATTTTTATAATTTTGCTTCTGTCATTGTAAAGCCTCCTCTAACAAATAATCCATATGGAGACTTTTCATCAATTTTCCCCCCTGTATTTGCATAAAGGGGTTGTGTTTTTATCATGTTTTATACATTTTCTCCCTGTTTTTGCATTAAGGTACACCTCCGAATAATCCCATGAGGGCACATTTTTTGTTAATTTTCTTTCTGTATTTGTATACACACCTTACGATAAATCCGAACAGACACTTTTTTGTTAAATTTGCTCGCTGTTTGTGCATAAAGGCTCAGCTAAAAAATAAATCCACATGGACACTTTATTGTTAATTTGATCGTTGTATTTGCATAAAGGCTCACCTAAGAAGAAATGCCCATCCAACAATAAATCAACAATGACACATTTTCAATAATATATGCTCCCTATTTGCGTAAATGCACGTTACAATAATCCTGAACAGACACTATTTAATTTTTATAATTTTGCTCCCTGTATGTGCATAACGGCTCACCTAAGAATAAATCCACGGGGATACTTTATGTTAATTTGCTCCCTGTATTTGCATAAAGGCTCTCCTAAAAATAAATGTTTTTTGTTAATTTGCTCACTTATTTGCATAAATGCACACGTTAAAATAAATCTAAACAGACCATTTTAATAAATCCACTTTTATTTTTGTTCCCTGTATTTGCATCAAGGCTCACCAAAGAATGGTTCTGAACAGACACTTTTTAATAATTTTGCTCACTGTATTCGTATACACCTAAGAATAAATCCACGCAGCGTTTTTTTGTTAATTATTATGCTCTCTTATTTTCATAAATGCACACCTTACAATAAATTTGAACAGCAGTTTTGTATCATTTTGCTCCCTTTATTTGTAAAAAGGTACACCTTACAATAAATCCACACAGACACATTTTTGAGTTTGCTCCCTGTATTTGCATAAAGGCTCACCTAAGAATAAATCCACACAGACACTTTTTTAATAGTTTTCACCCTGTATTTGCATAAAGGCACACCTAAGAAATAAATCCACAAAGACACTTTTTTAATAGTTTAATCCCTGTATTTGCATAAAGGCACACCTAAGAAATAAATCCACACAGACACTTTTTTAATAGTTTAATCCCTGTATTTGCATAAAGGCTCACCTAAGAATAAATCCACACACACTTTTTTAATAGTTTGCTCCCTGTATTTGCATAAAGGCTCACCTAAGAATAAATCCACACAGACACTGTTTTAATAGTTTAATCCCTGTATTTGCATAAAGGCACACCTAAGAATAAATCCACACAGACACTGTTTTAATAGTTTGCTCCCTGTATTTGCATAAAGGCTCACCTAAGAATAAATCCACACAGACACTTTTTTAATAGTTTAATCCCTGTATTTGCATAAAGGCACACCTAAGAATAAATCCACACAGACACTTTTTTAATAGTTTAATCCCTGTATTTGCATAAAGGCTCACCTAAGAATAAATCCACACAGACACTTTTTTAATAGTTTAATCCCTGTATTTGCATAAAGGCACACCTAAGAATAAATCCACACAGACACTTTTTTAATAGTTTAATCCCTGTATTTGCATAAAGGCACACCTAAGAATAAATCCACACAGACACTTTTTTAATAGTTTGCTCCCTGTATTTGCATAAAGGCACACCTAAGAATAAATCCACACAGACACTGTTTTAATAGTTAAATCCCTGTATTTGCATAAAGGCTCACCTAAGAATAAATCCACACAGACACTGTTTTAATAGTTTAATCCCTGTATTTGCATAAAGGCACACCTAAGAATAAATCCACACAGACACTTTTTTAATAATTTGCTCCCTGTATTTGCATAAAGGCTCACCTAAGAATAAATCCACACAGACACTTTTTTAATAGTTTAATCCCTGTATTTGCATAAAGGCTCACCTAAGAATAAATCCACACAGACACTTTTTTAATAGTTTAATCCCTGTATTTGCATAAAGGCTCACCTAAGAATAAATCCACACAGACACTTTTTTAATAGTTTAATCCCTGTATTTGCATAAAGGCACACCTAAGAATAAATCCACACAGATACTTTTTTAATAGTTTAATCCCTGTATTTGCATAAAGGCACACCTAAGAATAAATCCACACGGACACTTTTTTAATAGTTTAATCCCTGTATTTGCATAAAGGCACACCTAAGAATAAATCCACACAGACACTGTTTTAATAGTTAAATCCCTGTATTTGCATAAAGGCTCACCTAAGAATAAATCCACACAGACACTGTTTTAATAGTTTAATCCCTGTGTTTGCATAAAGGCACACCTAAGAATAAATCCACACAGACACTTTTTTAATAGTTTACTCCCTGTATTTGCATAAAGGCTCACCTAAGAATAAATCCACACAGACACTTTTTTAATAGTTTAATCCCTGTATTTGCATAAAGGCACACCTAAGAATAAATCCACACAGACACTTTTTTAATAGTTTAATCCCTGTATTTGCATAAAGGCTCACCTAAGAAATAAATCCACACAGACACTGTTTTAATAGTTTGCTCCCTGTATTTGCATAAAGGCACACCTAAGAATAAATCCAAACAGACATTATTTTTTGATTTTGCTTCCTGTATTTGCATAAAGGCACACCTAAGAATAAATCCAAACAGACACTATTTTTTGATTTTGCTCCCTGTATTTGCATAAAGGCACACCTAAGGACAAATCCTACCAGACTTTATCATTTTATTCCCTATAGTCCTAATTGCAAAAAGGCACAGTATTTGCATAAAGGCACACCTAAGAATCAATCCAAACAGACACTATTTTATCATTTTACTCCCTGTATTTTCATTAAGGCTTTAACCTAAGATCCGATCCACGAGGACACTTTTTTTTTTATTTTGCTCCCTGTATTTGCATACGTATATACACCTAAGAATAAATCCATACAGTCCCTATTTTCATTAACATGCTCCCTTATTTGCATAAATGCACACGTTACGATAAATCAGAACAGACACTAATTTTTATAATTTTGCTTGCTGTATGTGCATAAAGGCTCACCTAAGAATAAATCTGTTTTTGTTAATTTGCTCACTTATTTGCATAAATGCACACGTTACGATAATTCGACCAATAACAGACCATTTTAATAAATCCATTTTTATTCTTGTTCCCTGTATTTGCATCAAGGCTCACCTAAGAGTGATTCTGAACAGACACTTTTTAATAATTTTGCTCCCTGTATTCGTATACACCTAAGAATAAAACCACGCAGCGCTTTTTTGTTAATATGCTCTCTTATTTGCATAAATGCACACCTTACAATAAATCCGAACAGCTGTTTTGTAATTTTGTTCCCTGTATTTGTGTTAAGGTTCAACTAACAATAAATCAACGCGAACACTTTTTAAATTTTTTCTCCCTGTATTTGCATACAGGCTCACCCAAGATTAAGAATAAATCATAACAGACACTTTTGTTCTTAATTTCATCACTGTATTTACATAAAGGCACACCTAAGAACAAATCCACACAGATTTGTTATCATTTTGTTCCCTATCAAATTATTTGCATCAAGGTACACAGAATCAATTTACACAGTCCCTTTTTCTTAAATTTCTCCCTGTATTTTCATAAAGGCTCACCTAAGAATAAATCCGCACAAACAAACATTTTAAATTTTTTTCCCTGTATTTGCATAAAGGCACACCTAACAATAAATCCGAACAGACACTTTTTTTCCTAAATTAGTCACTGTATTAACATAAGGGCACGATCAGACACTTTTTTCCCCCTAATTCAATCACTGTATTTACGTAAAGGCACACCTAAGAACAAATCCTACCAGACTTTATCAATTTGTTCCCTATGTTTGCAAAAAGGCACAGTATTTGCATAGCGGCACACCTAAGAATTAATTCGAACAGACGCTATTTTATCATTTTTTGCCCTGTATTAGCATTAAGGCTTACCTAAGATCTGATCCACGAGGACACTTTTTCTGTTAATTTGCTCCCTGTATTTTCATATTAATGCACACCTAACTTTTGATTATTTTGCTCTGTATATTTGCATAAAGGCACACCTATGACAATAAATCCGAACAGACACTTTTTTCCCTATATAGTCACTGTACTAACATAAGGGCACACCTAAGAACGAATCCACACACTTTTTCATCATTCTGTTCCCTATAATTGCATAAAGGCACACTATTTGCATAATGGCACACAGAATAAATTTACAGTCCCTTTTTTCTAACTTTTTTCCCTGTATTTGCAGTAAAGGCACACCTAAGAATATATCCGAACACACACTTTTTTGTAGTTTTGCTCCCTGTATTTACATAAACTTTATGTAAATACAGGGAGCAAAACTACAAAAAAGTGTGTGTTCGGATATATTCTTAGGTGTGCCTTTACTGCAAATACAGGGAAAAAAGTTAGAAAAAAGGGACTGTAAATTTATTCTGTGTGCCATTATGCAAATAGTGTGCCTTTATGCAATTATAGGGAACAGAATGATGAAAAAGTGTGTGGATTCGTTCTTAGGTGTGCCCTTATGTTAGTACAGTGACTATATAGGGAAAAAAGTGTCTGTTCGGATTTATTGTCATAGGTGTGCCTTTATGCAAATATACAGAGCAAAATAATCAAAAGTTAGGTGTGCATTAATATGAAAATACAGGGAGCAAATTAACAGAAAAAGTGTCCTCGTGGATCAGATCTTAGGTAAGCCTTAATGCTAATACAGGGCAAAAAATGATAAAATAGCGTCTGTTCGAATTAATTCTTAGGTGTGCCGCTATGCAAATACTGTGCCTTTTTGCAAACATAGGGAACAAATTGATAAAGTCTGGTAGGATTTGTTCTTAGGTGTGCCTTTACGTAAATACAGTGATTGAATTAGGGGGAAAAAAGTGTCTGATCGTGCCCTTATGTTAATACAGTGACTAATTTAGGAAAAAAAGTGTCTGTTCGGATTTATTGTTAGGTGTGCCTTTATGCAAATACAGGGAAAAAAATTTAAAATGTTTGTTTGTGCGGATTTATTCTTAGGTGTGCCTTTATGTCAGTGACTGACATAAAGGCACACCTAAGAACAAATCAACACAAACTTTATCATTTTGTTCCTTCTATTTGCAAAAAGGCACAGTATTTGCATAAAGGCACACCTCAGAATAAATCTGAACAGACGCTATTTTATCATTTTTCTCCCTGTATTTTCATTAAGGCTTACCTAAGATCTGATCCACGAGGACACTTTTTTTGTTCGTTAGCTCCCAGTATTTGCTTACACACCTAAGAATAAATCCATACAGTCCCTATTTTCTAACTTGCTCCCTGTATTTGCATAAAGCCACACCTTACAATAAACACACACAGACACATTACATTTGCATGAAGGCATACCTAGAAAGAAATCCAAACAGATCCTTTTTTTTAAATATAGTTTATCAAGGCTCACCTAGAAGTACACCCCAAGGGATCATCCCCCCCCCCCCGCCCCGCCCCCCATTTTGCTCCATGTATGTGCATAAAGGCTACCTAAGAAAAAATCCACAACACTTTATATCATTTTCCTCCCTGTGTAAAGGCACACCTAACGATAAAACCACACAGGCACTTAAAAAAAAATATTTCGTATAGCGAAAAATCAACAACCCCCTCAAAAATAAAAACCTAAAAACACATTTAAACCCACACATTTTTGTTATTTTTCATTTACATTTTGCATATATTAAGAGCTGCGCTTAACAACAAGTTACAATCAGATCAAATTATTTGTACTTTTCCTTTTACATTTGCTAATTCACCTGGCTTGGAAGTATAGTGGGAAGTATTGAAGAGTAGTAATAGGCTTAACACAGCTTCAATTCAACTGTTTTGAACTAACTTTTCCCTAGTTTCGGATGTTACATCATCTCAGATTGTTTGCTTTACAAATCCCTAATACTAATAGTAATACATTTTGTATTAACTGGTCACATACCATAATATGCTTACCGAGCGGTTTCTATTGTTGGCACTTGGGAGAAGCAGTTATCTGACAGGTGCCTTTGTAAATGTTCCAGACAGGATGCTAATAATGTAATTATATCGTTGTTGGAAGCCAAACCCGCAAAACGTTAGCACAATAGCAGCTAGTATAATCCAGCTATTGTATGATTCACCCACTTTGTCGTTTACGAAAATTTACTTCAACTTTGTTGGTGAAATTGACACCAGTCACCTATGACCTTATTGATATGCAAATTAGTGTAAGATAAACATGATGAAATGATGACAAACTCGCGAGATGAACCACCCACCAGCTGGCATAAAACATTTTTAGTTTTTAACAGTATGTCGACTTTGGTGAGAAGTTTGCCGCTCGGCCGCAACAAAGTTTAACTATTTTAGTTCGTCGATCTTTAAAATACTCATAATTGTAACATTTAAGCTCCACACTAATTTATGAGTGATCTTTGGGGGTTGATGCCCCTGAACCTGTATTGGCCAGTCATGCGAACTCGACCATTGTCGATATTGTACCATTTACCATTTTCATTTTTATGATTATTTTTCAATGAGAGTGTAAGATCATCATGACTAAAAATCGGTTCATTTGTTATTTAAAATTAACCTAGTCGGACAGCGGTCGGTAAGCCTATAAAACAATCATTAGACTTGCGAACGGGAGTGATACAGGTGTACTATGTAACGTCATGAACGTCGACATTTTGAAGCCAGGACATGCTCAAAGATAAATTTTAACTCCTTGGCAAACGACGACGACGTTCTGATGCAAACGCTTGACAACAGTTTTAGACTAAAATCAGTGCTTGTGATTTTGGGCATGTTGGGGCCATTGGGGTTATTTCTGACTTACCCCAGACGAACTCTTGAAGTTCGTCTGAGTAATGGCTGTGGTCTGCCTTGCCATTCTTGAATGATGTCGTTTGGTCGGAGACTTTGACAGGTCGCTGAGATGTCCTCGTTTCCAGATTTGTCGCTCAGTCTGTGGAAAACAGAATTGAGACACAATGAGAGAAATATTATTTATAAATAATTACATTTCAATCCAAAAGTACATTTTATCATTATTAGTCTATTCAAAATTTTAAAGGCAATCAAAAGCCGAGGAGGTCAATATTTCACTTGTCAGTTTGTGAGAGTTGAATATCATGTTTTAGCCCCCTATTTTTAGACTAAAAGTAATGAAAAAGAGGTAGTTTATGCTCACCTTATGATCAGCAAACACTTCATCAGGGTTATGGTGTGGGATACCCCTCTAAAAGTCACGGGAAAGTCATCAGAGTAAAAGTTGACGTTTGATAAAAATGGCCAAAGCCATAACACGTCCACTTTTGTTGAATTCCAGCTCCGAAGTGGATTGCCCGCCCGCCCAGGCCCTTGCAGCTTGGGTAGCCGAATAACGGTAATGCGGTTAATTTGTACACAAACTTATGTAAACCTGGAATTCTGAGTGAACATATCCCTCCACTGGCGACATTTTCTACAGTTGAATTCAGTTTAATTAAAGTTTACCACACAAATTCTGCAGGAATTCCCCTTTTTTATTAAAAACTCGAGAGTAATCAAAATATTATGTATTTTCAAAGACGCTTTATATGATATCTGAGTTTATTTCACGGTCTAATTTCACTTACGCACAATTTTCCACCCGGGAATGGTCGTTTGTGATTGGCCAGAAGTGGAATGACGTACGCATTCTTAGAGTTGCAGACGATAATAAAATCAGATCCGGAACGGCGGCAAAATGTTGAAAACTAATTTTTCCTCTTCCGAAGACACCCACGCCATAAGCCGAACACAAAAGGGCTCATTTAAATATTTGTGCGCACCCAAGTTGGTCATGTCACGGACATCAATGGCTGTACACATTATTGATATGGGCTTGCGTGCACTGTCCGAATATCATTGCTGGTATAAGGTAATGACCCCAATTGATCATTGATAATTCCCTTATAATGGGCCATGGGATGTTTAATCATTATTGATTATTTTGACGTGTGGACTGGGAGCTATTATTATTAACTTGGCCGTTGATACAAAAAAACAACAACAACAACAACATACAGCCAGTCACAATAAGAGACTCTGGAAATGTGATTCAAGGAGTTTAGCCTCTGAACAGGCAGTGCGGTCACAAATACAGTCAAAATCGTCATAAGTGGTAAAGGGTACCGGAGTGGGGTGGGGGCCACTTCATTAACTCACATCTGTCAACATTATTGGCAACTTATTGATTAACTAATTGTAAACTCAATAGACAATTTATGATCTATTACATACGATATACAAAAAGACAAATAATAACAAAGTAAAACGAGTGATTAAATAAATGATTAAATACTATTTTTTATTATATAAATATTTTAACATAATTGAGTTAGTAATAATGGTATTAATGATACAAAACACAAACGATTGATGACGTAACGAAGTGTAATGACCTGAGCTGTCCTCGGCAAGCGGTAGAGGGCGAACTGTATATCATGCGTTTGTTTACAACTGGCGCTTTTCGTTCAACACACGTAGAGGAAATTGTTCGTGCTCCAGAGGATGGGAAAACTTACCGAAAATGCATTTGGCGTAGTGACTACGAGTCACGACATTGCAAACATGATTTTATAGAATGTTGTGTCTACTGCTGGAGTGGATATCATTGGACACGATTCTTTTGGCTATCCAAAAAAGGTAAGTGTAAAACTGATTTTTGTTTAAGCCTCAGTCAGTCTTTTCATTCTGCTGACATGAGTTGAGTCTTGACAGTGACACTGACAGATACTTTGTGGTGGACTGGTCAATCCTGACATTACACACAGTACATTACAGTGCAGAGTCGATGGTGGATTTAATGGTGGTGCTGTCTTCCGGCCGCCATCATTCGTAATTGAAGTGGTACTTGCTAGATAGTACTGTAGTACTAGTAGTAGTACTGCATACAAATTAAAAGTTAATGCAGGCACCCTCCCAATGTTTTCGATCCTTTTCATTGACTGAGAGGCAGGTTCCATCAACTTTCAACACAAGTGTGGCATGCAAAATGTCTAAAAAAGGTAAAACTACTACACTACTGTCCACATTGACATTGACTATATATTGCCACACTGCCACTGTCTGTCATGTTCATGGTGAGAGTGGTGAGGAAATTAAGTTTATACAAATATTAACATACTAATTTAAGTTCCTCTTCTTTACATCAAATACATAATAATAATGCTAATATTAAGTAATAACATAATGATAGGCTACTTCAAATTGTGAGATAAGCTTAGACTACTCTTAGAACTATGAGGTTCGTTCCCCTATCGTCTCCACGAACGTGGAGACGATAGCGGATGAAACCTCATAGTTCTAGGAGTAAGCTTAGACCTAGTTCTATAGCCCACCTTGTTGGGCTGTTTATGTCTCCCTTTAAGTATTGGTCACATCATAGTGGCCCTTACCTGATTACAATGGCGACTATGATGAGACCAATGTTAGAAGAAAGCCATAACAGCCCAAAAAGGTTGGCTAGGCTTAGACCCAGCATAGAGAAAGGACTCGGTAAGTGACTTGGGTGCTGTACTCCTTTTTAAAATAATTGGACTGGGAGTGTTCAATTGGATTAGCGATCATTTTACTAGCACCCCAGGGAAGCATAGCGATATACCCTGTGATGAATTTGATCTGCTATGATTGTGTGAGACTCGGTTCAAAAAAATCGCCAAAACTATAACAAAGACACAAAAAATAGCTGGAAAATCTGTTTTTTTTTAAGGAAATACATTTTACACAATCGTAACACCATATTAACGGGCTTTACCTCCTATGTGCCTCGGTTGACTTTCAAATTGATACTATGTGTTTGATGTATTTTGGAGCAGTTTTTTGTCACCCTCTGTTTTGGAAACTTGAAAATTTGTACACAGGTACCAAATTTGGATGAGACTTAAATCCTACCATAATTAAGTAGTTTGTCAGGATGTGCACCGAGTAAACGACGTGTAGCCTGTAAAGAAATTTAAGCTTACCTTTAAGAAATTAGTATCTTTAAAGACAAAGTGGATTGGCAGTTAAAAACAAAACTTGATTAGTTTCAATCTGAGAGCTCAGTGATGATAAAATCACCACTTGTAACAACACTCCCAAGAAATTGTCCATCTGAAAGTGAAATGCTGTCAAACTCCAGAAGATACCATTCGAAGATCAACTCTGCCTGTTTCAATTGCAGCAATTTTACACACGCACAGTCTGATTTTAGGCTGATTTACCCACTCGCTGGACATTGGCTGTTCATTATAAGTTTTGTAGAGTAGCCCTTAATGAATAGGTAGAATTAAGTGGGACTGGTAAAAAAAAAATATGTTGTGCTTATTTCGTTCCCTCACAATATTTTGTAACCTCGCAATAATAATTTGTTCCCACAAAAAGATATTTTGTTCTCTCAAAATAATATTTCGTTCCCTCGTAATAATTTTTTACCCCTGCAAAACTTTTATCTTGAAATACTATTTTGTGCCCTAGAAATATACCGTTTTGTTCCCTCAAAATACTTTTTTGTTCCCTCACAATAATTTGTTGTTCCCTCAAAATAATATTTCGTTACCTTGTACTAACTTTTCGGTCCCTTGAATTAACTTATTTTTCCCTGGGAATGTTATTGCGATCCCTTGTTCCTTCAACATTTCATTTGGTCACCTTGAAATAATTTTCCATTCTCTCAAAATAATTTTTAATTCCCTCAAAAAAATGTTTTCCCTTGAAATACTACGGTACTTTGTTTCCTCAAAATATCATTTTGTTTGCCTTGAAATAATATTTTGTTCCCTGAAACAAAATGATTTTGAGAGAATTAAATAATATTAATTTTTGAGGGAATGAAATGATTTAGAGGGAACCAAAAACATATAGTGGGAACGAAATTATGTTTTGAGGGAAAAATTATTATTTTTTCCGTCAGGGGCTACGTGCTTTTGTACAAAATTTCGTAATAATTGAATGACGATTGAATCCTTCTTACCCGTCCTGATGATTATTTATAACAAACATTTCTTAAGTTTCAAAGCCCACTTCCAAGAACGACCATTTACAATGTACAATGCAGAACTGTAATTTTGGGAATATAAGCCGCCTGGTTTATAAGCCGCAACACGCAAAAATCATCAAAACAAGTTTCAGAAGTCGGTGTATAAGTATGTGAGTGAAAGGAAGCATTAGATGCCGTGTGTATATATATCTCTATTAACATCTGTCTCATTTATCTATTTTGTTATTTTTCTATGCAGGTTGGATGAATAAGGAGAAGGAGGTGATGGAAGACTGGGCCAAGAAGTGCTGCTGTGGGCAACACAGTGCCTTCTTCGACAAGGAGTCTATGTTCATCCTTGATTCAATGTCTCCACCAGTACTGGTCTGCACATAATTCATTTTCTCAAATTAATGATCGATGCTTTATACTCAGCATATTGTTACTGCAAGTCAGCTTTTCCTGGGGGTATGGCACCTTGCCAATATACAGTTGGGGTTATCAGTATTTAGCCGTGTCGCTGTATGGTCTATGCATGCAGTATGTACGGTATGTATGGTCTACATGCATGCAGTATGTACTTGTATGGTTTTCAAGTACCGTCATTTATTGACGGCTGCGCGTGCTGGCTCATTGTGTGGTTTGGTAGCTCGTGAAGCTATTTATATGGGTTTGGGGGGTCCACAAGTTTACGCCAGTGACCAATTAACATCAGCCAAGCGGGCAAGTCATATTTGATTGGTTTATTTGTGGGGTGGTGTTATGTTAGGTGGTTTCATGTACCGTCAGATATTGACGGCTCCGCGTGCTGGTTCATTGTGTGGTTTGGCAGCTCGTGAAGCTATTTATTTGGGTTTGGGAGATCCACAAGGTTTCGCCAGTGACCAATTAACATTTAGCCAAATGGTCAAGTGGTAGTTGATTGGTTAAATTGTGAGGTAACTTTCAACCAATAAGAGAGCGGGGACCTTTTCTGTTGGCGTGGGTTTGATTTTGTAGCATCACTTTTGTCACAGCTTGTGATCAAAGTCAATGTTGCAACCCACCGCCTCCCCTTAGGCTCCTCCTTTGTTATTGGTACCCTTCAGTGCAATTGCATGTTGGCAGTTTTGGCAGAAAATGACAGTTAAATGTTAGAGTTCTAACACATTATGTTAGATTTACTTTTCATTATGCCAGAAAAACATCTAGGTATAATCTCATTATCAACAGGTCGAATTGTATCAGATATTTTCTATTTGTAAGTAGTGCTGGCAGGTCTCGGCTGGACTACGTTTTCTTTCCCCTCATTTGCCATCTTGGGGAATTTCTAAGGCTTTATTATGTCACTCCTCTCATTTAACTATTGTTCAAATGAATTGGGAGATTATGGAGCTTTACACTTTAAGGTAAAGGCAAGGTGTGTTGACATGTTGTTCACTTGTGGAGGTCAAGTAGTTGACCTGTATGGGGGGGGGGGGTCGTGGGACCCCATATGTCGTGTTGCGTGTAACACACATGGGCGTGAAAGTCCTGTGTGTTCTGGGTTGGTAAGGACGAGGTGTGGCCACAAATGGTTATGGACGAGGTGTTCATAAGTTTTAGTTAATGGGCTGGGTAGTCCATTATATACATGTTATGTCCTGTGTGTCTGTTTAGCCGGTTTGCCCTGTGTTCGGTATCCGGCTCTTTGCCATTTTTTGGAAATTGTTTATAAAAATTATTTGTGGTTATTTGGCAGGTTGGGCTGGAAATAAAATTGCAGTCAAAAGCTGTGGCAGTAAATTCAAAGCAGTGTGTCATGTCCCAATTTGTTGTTGTCTGAGTATAAAGATGATCACGTCAGACATGTGTTGAAGTCGGAACATGACATCATCCTGGGGATGATTCCTGACCAAGAAGCATCAGCCATTAGACATCACAGTGAACCACGTCTTCAAGGTTCACGTGCGCCAGGCATGGGAGGACTGGATGTCGGGCCTATACAGTGAAGGGGAAGATGCGGAGAGCAACCCATGCCGAGGTGTGCCAGTGGGTGCTGTTGGCAGGGAAGTCGGTCAAGCAATCAACCATCGTCAATAGCTTCGTCAAGGCAAAGATTGTGAGCTGGCCAGAGGAGGAGGAGGAGGACTTCTCTGATGCTGAGAATATCCCAACGCTAGATGCAGAGTTTGCTGAGATGTTTTGACGGGGAAGATGCGGAGAGCAACCCACGCTGAGGTGTGCCAGTGGGTGCTGACGGCATGGAAGTCCGTGAAGCAATCGAACGTTGTCAATGGAATCGTCAAGGCAAAGATTGTGAGCGGGGCTGAGGAGGAGGAGGAGGAGGACTTCTCTGATGCTGATGAGAACACCCCAGTGGTAGATGCAGAGTTTGCCGAGATGTTTCACAGCGACAGTGAAGATGAAGACTTTGAGGGATTTTAGGCTATCAATGCCTGTACATAACTAACAGCCCTTTTCAGGGCTACCAATTTTCAAAAAAGAGATTGTGGAACGTAAATGTAAATGTTTGTACAAGAAAAGTAATAATAAAGTTTAAATAAAGTATTTGTTAATAACAAAATAAAAACACAAAATAAAAACCATGAAAACAACAGAAAGAGAATCTTTTGCAGTTAAATTTCCTGTCAAAACCAAGAAATAGGCCTATGTTTATAAAAACATCAACAAATATGTTATTAATAAAACAGAAAATAATTTTGTGTGAAATATAATGGATGGTTCGAGAGTTTATTATTCAAGTGTCGTTGTATAAGCCGCCCGGAATACAAGCCACAGCAACATTTTTGGTGGTGAAAATCAGTATAAGCCTCGGCTTATATTCCGAAAATTGCAGCAGTGTTTAATCTTGTCCTGTCTTTCCATTTCCAACAGATGAAACCATCAGTGACAATAGAAGAGCTCAAGATGGTCACCCTTCATGTGCACCTTGAACTCATGAAACTTGGTCACCCTCTGCTTGAGACACCTCTATGTAGTTGATGTCAACCTTACTGCAGCTTTCCACTTGATGACCAGAGTGTTTACTGTCAAATAGAGTAAGTTTAAAATAGAAGCATCTTCATTTCAGCCAAGCAAACTCATAGAATCATCTTACTCTGTGCTTACAGAACCATCTCACTACACAGACCTTATGAACAGAACACATGAACAGCAAGGAGGGACCGGTGGTGCAACCACTGGTAGGCTTTAGACACTTACAACTGCCTTTTAAATATCTGCTTGTTTTCTACTTTAGCTAAACCAAGAAATTGAAAACCATTCATACTTATATCATGGTTCTTGGTTTTATTGATCGAGAGTTAAAATAAATTACACAAATGTTCAGCCTGACTGGTTACTTCTATTTACTGTCATGATAATCAAGGCAACTTCTGTGGATACCATACTTATCTACATGTGCAGACCATTACACACAGTACTTGGTAAACAGTAGACCTACATGAAATTTTGCATACTGTTGTATTAATATACTTTACAAGAACGAAGAGAAATTTCATGGCAGATTTCAGGCTCATTTGAATGAATGCATGAGCCACTTCAGGGTTTCAACTAATAATTTGTGTAACTAGGTTTTCAAGTTTGAAGGTAGAATTCAGGATTGGTATCATCAAACAAATGTTTTATTAGTATTAGTCACAGGGATAAGACTTTTCAGATTTTTGGCTGAATTCAGACTTTTTTATGTCTGTCTGTTGAGAAAAAGTAGCTGTTCTTTTCTTCAGATACGAAGAAAACAAGCTCTCTGTTATACTTTTCTTGTGCTGAAAATACTGTTTTCAAAAGCTCCTTAAAATCTATAATTCCAGGGGTTACTAAAAGCTGGAGATACCATCATTTCAACATATCTCCCAAAATTTGGATCTTAGTTTCAGACTTTTTTTGTCAGCAAAGAAACTCAACTGTGTAGTCAGAAAGCTTACTGATTATGAAGTTCATACCAGTACCAATCTTCCATAGAAATATTTCTGTCTAAAAATAGTCAAGAAAATAGAATTTGAAGACCCGCAATTTTAAGGTATATTATATTAGGCTAATATGGAAAGGACCTTAATTAAAATGTTTTGTTCTAATACGAACTTCATAATCAGTGGGTTTTCAGATTGACAAGCAATAATTGTTTATAGTTAACAGGTCGCAGGGTTGTTGTTGTTTTTTTTTTTGGGGGGGCTTCAAAATAAGATTTTTGTTAAGGAAATAATTGTGTAAAATCAAACTGATGTTTATAAATGCTTTAATTCCACTCAGGTCTGTACATTTTGCTTGCACTTCCCAAGATACCATCCCATGCACCAAGTATATTGTTAGTGCCTACAACTCAGTGTGTCCACTGTCCATCTTTCTTACTCTTAAGGTAAGTTTATAATACTTCATTATGTAGTAGGGAAGGTAAGCATGAATTCATTTTGATGTGGTCTATTTTAGATACTAACTTACACCTTAAAGGTAGGGTCATACATTGATAATGACCCTGAAAAGAATTTGTGTAATTTTTATCCAAAAGCCTTCTTGTTATAAAGATGGAATTGGTAGTGAGCACCCTGCGAAATTATTTCAACTGATCGTGCCCCCCCTTGAGTAGAAATCAAAAAAATTATGTCCAAAAATTTGAATCTCCAAAGATCGCCTGCAGGCGACTTTTGGAAATTTCCATGGTGTCCGTTTAAATGCTGCCTTAATACGGTCAGAGATGCGGGTGGTACTCGCTGTCACCTCGCTAAACGCGGATGGATTCCATGCTTTTAAGATGAAAATATTGTGACTGTTTTTTAGCTGTTTTCTCAATAAGTAGGCACTGTATTCAACTGAAACTTTCACAGGTGACTTTTACTGTATCTGTCTTGATACTTTGGCCTATATATCAGCATTACTTTGACAAAAACCAAACAATGACCCTACCTTTAAAAGTGTGATTCACTATTAGTTTTTGGAAGAGTCAACATCAAATTAGCTGATCACTAACAATGAGAAAAACACAGAGCAGTTTATGATCTGTAAGGGAAGTTTCTTTATGTTTTTGTCAATGTTTATTTTGATTGCATCGTTCAAAAAAAGGCAAAGGTAGTTTTTGTGGTCTTCAAATTTCATTTTCTCTTTTTTAACAGCACTTCTGAAATAAATATTTTCCTAAAGGCTTGGTTCTAATTTGGACTTCATAATCAGTGAATTTTCATATCGACAATCTGTTGTTATTTTTTTTTATAGTGTGTAGGTTTTGGGGAGGGTTCCAAAGTAGATTTTTGTAACCATTCCCACATGTCAGATGAACAAAATCAGTTGTTTAAATCAAACTTGTACTAATGTCTATCATTTTATTCAACCCAGGTTCCTACCTTGTGCTGGCACTTCCCAAGATCCCATCCCAAGCACCAAGTAGATTGTTTTAGCTCCTACAACTAAATAGCTCCATTTTACATAATCTAAGGTAAGTTTATAATACTTCACTATGTTGAAGAGAAAGTTTAAGCATGAATTCCTTTGACATGGGCTATTTTAGATGGTAATTTAGCCCATAAAGGTGGGATACATTGTTGGTTTTTGGAATAATTAAAACATTTCATCCCTTAGTTTTTAATAAACACAACATAAATTATTACCAATCGGAATATATTTTATCAAATTAGCTTAGCATTTTTTTAGTTTGTAGCAATCAAAACACAATATGCCCCCCCCCCCCTACCAAATTGTTGCCCGTGACTTTTTAACACTTAGTCCGATCACTGCAAAATTTTCTGGCTTTTCCTAAAATATATCTAGAATCATGTTAGCGAACAATTAATTGAAACCAGTGGTTAGCTGTTGCCATGACAACCATTTGTTTGATCTTGGGTCACACAATTTTAATGCTTTTTAGTGATTTTTTAACTTCTTGTACATAGTTTCCACTTGTTTTTTATTTTTGTGTCAGAAAATGATAGTACTGAATCATGTCATAGTCTGAAATGCTTTTGGGAATTCAAAATTATTAGGAAAACGCGATCTTTAACCAAAGATTTACAAAAAAACAGTCAAATACGCCCTCTGGTGACAAGTATTGGACACCATCATGTAGAACTCGGTGGAATAAACATTTGTGGCAAGTTTTATCAAAATCAGACAAAAACTTTGGAAAATGCGGAAGGGTATTGATTGCAAGAATGTACATTTTTCACACATTTTTTTTTCTTCAAAACTTTTGCTGTAAGTCAACACTGAGTGTCACACCTCAGAGATGAAACTAAGCATCCATATTGGAGAGGTCCGGGTTGACTATACAAACAATTTTTTATAGTAAAAAAATGTATTTAAAAGTTAAAAAAACGTATTTGGTACAGTGTCAATATTTTCAGTTCAGTTTGGAGTGAAAAAGTTTTTTTTTGGGGGGGGTGCAGTGTCAGGTTAAATTTTACAATTTTTTTGGAGAAACATACTTTTTCTTGGGGCAATGTCAATATTATTTGGTTAAAGCAGAGAGAATTGAGAGAGATTTGGGAGAGAAACACTTTTTTAGGGGGTACAATTTTTTAAAGTCGAAAAATGTATGTAAAAGTTAATTAGAATTTACCCCCTTAACTTTAATTGTCTACCCAATTTAGACTTTCTTACTTCTTAAAAAAGGTTTATATTTTTTTATGCAATAACAAAAAAAAATTCTTTAAATATTTTACTGATTGGACTGGAAATCTATATGGGGGACAACCAAAGGTGATGCTTCAGAATTTAATTATCCTCAGTCAATCTCAACACCATGGTGAGTAAACATCAGTAAATGCTTAACCCTACCCTAATCCATATCCATTGGTTTAATTTTGAGGAGAATAATTTTAATATCTTTTAAAGACTTTTTGAGGAGCATAATTTTGATATCTTTAGCAAGCAATAAAAAAACTACAAGGGAATAATTTCATTCGTTCAGCTTTTAATTTTCAAACATTTGAGACATTTTTTTTCCTGGTGCAGCAAAATAGGGTAAAGATTTTTGGGAAGAAACAACTGTTTTGGAGTTAAATTTGTCGAGGTTTTTCTGTTTAGAAACATGCTTTCTTGGTGCAGTGTCAGTATTTTCAGTTTGGTTAAACTTTTGTGGGAGAAAAAACTTTTTTTTTGGATAAAATGTCAAGTTAATTTTTTTTAAATATTTTTTCGAGAAATGGTGCAGTGTCAGTCTCTTCAGTTTGGTAAAGATTTGGGTGAGAAACAATTTTTAGGGGTGCAGTGTTGGGTAAAATTTTGCATGATTTTCTTTTTTAGAATCAATATTTTTCTTGTAGTGTCAGTATTTTCAGATTGGTAATGTTTTGGGGAGAAACAATTTTTTTTCATGCAGCATCAGGATAATTTTAACTTTTTTGAGAGATAGAAAAAGAAGTTCTTGGTGCAGTGTTAATGTTTTTAGTTTGGTAAAGAAACAACTTTTGGGGTGCAGTGTCAGGTTGAATTTTACAATTTATTTTTGAGAAACAAATTTTCTTTTAACAGATAGAGTGTTATACACATGGACTGGCAATCTATATGTGGGACAACCAAAGATGATGCTTCAGAATATCATTATCAGCGAATCTTGTTACCGTGGTGAGTAAACATCAGTTAACTCATATAACCCTAACCCTATGCCCGACTCTAACCCTAATGTGTTGATGCAGTGTTGATTTTACTTGGGTTAAATTTTTGCAAGGTCTTTTTTTATGAACATACCTTTTTCTTTGTGCAGTGTAAATATTTTCAGTTTGGTTAAATTTGGGGTGAGAAACAATTTTTTGGGGTGCAGTGTCAGGTTAAATTTAACAAGATTTTCTTTTTTAGAAACAGTTTTTTTTTCTTGTTGTAGTGTCAGTTTTTTTCAGTTTGGTAAAGTTTTGGGGAGAAACAATTTTTTGGGGTGCTGTCTTAGGTAAAATTTTTCAAATGATTTCTGAGAAACATAATGTCTACGTCACTCTACTTACCTGTAGAGCGAATTACTGCAATTGCATATTCCCTATGTGCCGCTAGGCAGTGACTAAGACTTTTTTACGCAACAGCGCCCTCCATCGCCCACTTCACGTCGGTACGAACGCCATGCGCAATCGTCCTCTTTCTCTCTTAGCTCCGTCACAGGTGACACATAATCAATTTTAGGCTCCCGAAATCTGTTACTCTTCCAGTTCTGAGACTTTTTTTGAGATTATTTTGAGTGTTTTTGTGATTTGTAATAAAGAGTGTTATTTCGTCTTTATTCTGTTTTCTTTCAGAGTATAATGAGTAGTTCTAGGAAGGCAGGGAGGGGTCGTTCTGTCGCTACCAGGGATGCTTCCCTTTCCCCGGGACAGCTCGACTCCTCAGGGGCCTCGCTGTTGGTGGTCCGTCGTCGACGCAGTCCTCCCAACCTTCGCAGCCCCTGCGTGCTGCGTCGGTTGCAGACCCCATTGACTGCGGGGTGGAAAATTCCCGTTCCCCCTCATCGGTCAGCATCCAGGGGTCCGCCCTGTTTAAGGGTAAGCGTTCGTGTAAGGGCAAGAAATTGCCTGCTACCCGGGTCGCCCGTAAGAAAAGTAAGGCAGGCAAGAGGAGCCCCTTTCTCAGGTTTCCCACGCCTACTACTATTCCACCCACTGGCCTGCTGGTGACTGAAGGGGTTTCCTCCATGTTCATTGCAGCTTGCCAGACCCTGTCCAGCCCCACCGAACCTCCCTCGGTGGGCGTGATGGGGACGTTGTCGGTCTCGCCGACTGTAACCCAGCAGCTCATGCCATCAGCCTTGGCGCGCTGGCGATCGGTCGGGAAATTATCAATGCGGAGCCGGCGAACTGGGGTTCCCCCGATATCCAGCTCTCGGTGGGTCCGCCCTCATCCTCTAGTTTCCCCCGTTGTTCGGGTGTCCCCGTGTCGCTACCCTTGTCCGAAGTGACATCGGAGGTCACCCCGACCCTTTCTTCCGGTCGAAAGAGGAGGACCAAGAAGGGGAAGAAGTCACGGTGTTCTCTTTGAGCTCCAGCGACTCTTCCCGGGGTTCCTGCAGGGGTAAGCCTCACCAAGGTGACTCGCTTTCACGGGCAGATTTTATGGAGGATTTCCAGGTGTTGGCCGCCTCCCTCACGGGCCAGTTGGAGCAGGGCTGTGGCCCTCCAGCTCCGCCCGTGTGTTCGGCCCCTCCCGGCGTGTCAGCCCCGCCGGGTTTCCCGGCCAGAGCCAATGCACTGGCCCCGCTCAGCCGCCAGTGGGCGTCCTGAGTGGTGGTGCTCCCCATACCGCGAGCAGGGCCCCAGCGTCCCCGCCGAGTCACCTGTAGGGCCCCCTGTGGCTGCCAGGACCGTGGCATCCCAGCCGAAATCAGTCTGCACCCGTCGTCGTCTTTCTCTGACTCAGGTTCATCACGGGACCTTCCTGACAGTGCTGGGCGCTCGCCCGGGACGACTCGCCCTCCTGGGGATAACTCGTCCCCGGAATAGGACGAGTTGACCGCTGTGCAGTGGTTGTCAGTGGGGGAGTCTGAGTTGTGGCTCTTTCAGCGGGACATGATCCGCGGGCTGAACCTGCCTGCTGTGGCCGACCCCCCTCCTTCTGAAAGGCAGTCGTTCAAGAAGAGGTCGGGTCCGGCTCCATCGGCCCCGAATTCTTTTCCGACTTTGCCACTGGATCGGGTCTGCATGGACCGTATGGACGCGATCATGCAGGCAGAAAAGTGGCGGGCGCATGCCTCACACCCAGAGGCTTACTATCGTTTTCACCAAGGGGATTTCGATAGATATTTTGCAACGCCCGTCTCCCGGACGTCATGTATGAATTTGCGACCCTCCCCTTCGGGCTGTCCACCTTGCCCCTTGGGTGTTCTTCCGGATAGTGGAGACAGTGGGGGCAGCGCTACGGAGACATGGGGTATTGATCTTCATGTACCTCGACGACTGGCTGTGGGGCCATCGTGTGCGGCGACAGATGCGGCGCTCAGCCTCACCTGGCGCCTCACTTCCAATCTCAGTTTTCTTGTGAACGCCGAGAAGTCGCACTCGATACCCTCGCAAACCCCCACCATCCTCTGGGCGGTGCTCGATATGCGCCCACCGAAGGGACTGGCCCGTCCTACAGGGGACCGCATTCGGAATCTTTGCTGGTGCATGTCCCTTTTTCTCCCGGCGGCAGTGGCTCTGGCGTGAGCTTGGCTCTGGCTCCTTGGCCTTATGGCCAGCATGGTGGATTTGGTGGATTTTTGCCGACTTCGGATGTGATCAATCCAGCTCCATCTGCTGTCCTTTTACCATCCTCAGCGCCACCCCATTCACCTGCCGGTGCCCATTATGCCCTGGCTGATCCCGTACTTACAGTGGTGGTTGGACGAGGCCCATCTCACTCAGGGCAGCATATTCCGCGTCACAACGGGCCTGGGGGGCAACCCTTCACCCGCGCCAGATTGCGGGGCTGTGGGGCCTGGGGCACCGCTCGTTCCACATCAATGTTCTGGAAATGATGGCGGTCTTCGGTGCTTCTGTGAAGGAGATCGGGGATTTCCTCCTCTACCTTTATGACAGTGGCCTGGCGACCGACACGGTTAAGAACTACCGGTCATCCATTGCGGCCATTCGTGAGGGCTTCGCTGATGGCTCCTCGGTGTCTTCCAACTGAGCAATCTGTCAACTAGCAAGGGGCATGTTTGTATCCCGGCCTCCGGTGTGCAAACTTGTCCCGTCGTGGGACCTCCAGAGCATTCTTTCCATTCTGGCAGGTCCTCCATTCGAACCCCTGAGCAGCGTTCCTCTGCTTCAGTTATTGATCAAGGTCTCCTTTCTGCTTGCGGCTGCTACGTCACGTAGACATAGCGAGCTCCATGCCCGTGGTTACTGCCATTCGCTCTATGTGCCGGGTGGGTGGCCAGCCGATTACCAGATCCACGCCCATGATGTCTGCGGGATGTCGTCCTCTTGGGCGTTTTTCAGGGTATTTCGATAGGTGATATCATTAAGGCAGCCTATTGGAAGAATGCCACTACCTTTTCCCAGTGCTATCTGAAGGACGTACTCCAGACTGATGGCTGGGCAGGTTGGGCGGTGCTGCAGTCGGCCACCCGTGGGTTTAATTACGTGGGTCATCCTCCCGCTAGCTCTCTCCACCTCAAGTCCTCTTCCATGGTGAGTTCTTGGCCTTATACCATTTCTGCCACTGTGTATTTAACATTTACCAATGTTTTTCCTTGTCCTGATGGGACGACACCCTCCGGGTCGTTTGCGGACAATGTGGCCGCCTTTTCGCGTTTTCTGCAACAGCGAGACCCTCCGTCGGCTGCGCCTTGTTGCCATGATGCCATTAGTTGTTGGAGTGCGATATTTACTCGTATACCCATCACCTTCCTCGGTGCTAGTCTATGCAATTGTAGTAATTCGCTCTACAGGTAAGTAGAGTGACGTAGACTCCCCCCCCCCCCCACAGTAGTGTTGGTAGGGTCTACGAACGAATACTTACCTGTAGAGCATCCCTCCCGCCTGCCCCACTATACTCAGTTCTTGTATACTTGTTCGTATAGTTTCTGAGAAAGAGGGCGATTGCGCATGGCGTTTGCGCCGATGTGCTGTGGGCGATGGAGGGCGCTGTTGCGCTCATTGTTAAAAAAGTCTTAGTCGTTGCCTAACGGTGTATAGGGAATATGCAATTGTAGTAATTCGCTCTACAGGTAAGTATTTTTTCGTAGACCCTACCCACACTACTGTGGGGGGGGATTTTCTGTTAACAGATCGAGTGATATACACATGGACTAGTAATCTATCTGGGGGACAACCAAAGATGATGCTTCAGAATATAATTATCCTCAGTGAATCTCGACACCCTGATAAGTAAACATCAGTAAACTTATAATAATCCTAACCCCTTGTCCAACCCTAACCTAAAGTCTTGTTGCAGTGTCAATATTACTTGGGTTAAACTTTTGGGGAGAAACTATTGTTTTGTTGGTGCAGTGTCAGGTTAAATTTTACAAATTCTTTTTGAGATACATAACTTTTTTTGGTGCAGTGTCAATGTAATTATTTCAGTTTTGTAAATTTTTTGGGGAGAAACGTTGTTGTTGATGCAGTGTCAGTTCAAATTTGGCAAGTATTTTTTTTTTTGCTACAGTGCTAAAATGTTTAGTGTGGTAAAATTTGGGGGGGAGAAACAATTCTTTTTTGAAACATCTTTTTTGGTCAGGCTTTGGTCAAGTGTTTTTTGAGAAACATAGCTTTTTCTTTGTGAAGTGTCAATATTTTTGGGATGCAGTGTCGGGTTAACATTTTGCAAAATTTTCTCGTTTAGAAACATAATTATTTTCTTGGTGTCAGTATTTTCAATTTGGTTAAATTTTTAAGGAGAAACATTTTTTTGGAGTGCACTGTAAGATTAAATTTTGCAATTTTCTGTTTTGAGAAACAATTTTTTCTTCTCCCTTGGTGTATATATTATAAAAACCTTTTCTGGGATGCCAAATAAAATTTTACGAATGTTTTTACATAATTTTGCTTGTAGACATGCTGTCTACCAACACTGAGGAGAAATGGATGATTTGGATCTCTTGAATCCAAAAGGAAGAAAGGAACACTGTTTAATAAAATGCATTTAACAGTTGCTGATGTCACGTGATTAGTCTGAAAATCGCTATACATGTAACTTCCAAATGCTTTAGCCAATTGTAAACTAGGGTGGGGGGCTGCCCAGGGGAAAGGAAAGTTGGGATTGTTTTAGGGTGAAAACAATTGGCATACCTTAGCCATACACACAGTGTTGAAGTTTAGTGGGTAAAGTCAGTAAAATAGGCTGGTTAGACATGTCAAAAACCAGTGTGTTAAAAAGGAGCCTAGTTAACAACCTATGTTTTCGATAAGTCTTCTGTTTCACTTTATCGAAATTAAATATAACAACTTATTTTGGGGAGATTTGGCATCTCACTTTACTCATGCCACCACCATTTTGTGTCCTCAAGATCCCTGCTACATGTAAAAGGTGGTTTGTGATCTTGTTCTGAGTGTATTGTTCTGGGGTTGTATTCCTAGTGTACGGACATATGCGAACAGTGCACACAGGCCAAGAACAGATTGCCCAAACTCAGCTGTTAAGTATATGTAGTAGTCAAGGGATAACTCAATGAGGATTAGGGGATTGGGCTAGGGGGTTGGGGGTCTGGGGCTTGTCAGAAGTCTCGATGTAACCCGTACATGCCATGTAGTCAGGGATCACATCCAAGTTTAATTATAATCCTTAAACCTTTGAAGTGAAAATTTAGAGTGATCTGTCAAGGAAACTCACCAACCAATAAAGGACTGGAGATATCCAAGTATGGAGGTGAAATTAGTAGTCTAAAACCCCAAAGATAAAAATATCACCATGGTTACAGTATACAAATATTTTTGGTGGCCATCTTGGATTTTGTGTTTTCAGCCTGTAACTAGGGGGTCAAATTATATAAATTTTTTGTAACAAAAGAATATTTTCAATGTGCTAATTTCTTACTTTCAGACCCCAACAATATTTGGATTTGTCAACCAAATCTTATTATTTCTCACTGGGCCCTTGGCGGCGACCATTTTTATTTTTACGTGAAAAAACACAAAAAGAACTTTTTTTCCCAAAAATGGGATAAATTAATGGATTATAACTCACCCAAAGGTGACTCCAGCAACCAAATTAGGTTCAAATTATATTGATCTTGTAAAAATGTACAAGTTTGCCAAGTTTTAAAACATTCGGACGAAATATACAGAAGTTACGAGGAAAACACAACTTTTGACCAAAAATGGGCACAAAAAAAATCAAAAACGCCCTCTGGAAAAATTGTTGATGTCATCATGTAGAACTCGGTGAAATGAACATTTGTGGAAAGTTTCATCAAAATCGGTCACACACTTTGGAAAATACGGAGGGGGGGGGGGCACTATGTGCCCCCCCCCCTCCCCCCGGTCTCCGTCTCCGTACATCCAAAAAAAGCCCTGTCCTGATAGGGTTAATTGACAGTCCTAAGCTAGACATAGTAACTTGGGCGCTGTACTCCTTTTTTTAAGCCTTTGAGAAAGACTGCTAGGGTCGAATTTTGGACAGCCAAGTAATATACCATTAAAAAAGATTAACAATTATAAAAGATAATCAAATTTGATTATGTCAAATCAAAAAGTTATATTAAAGGCAAAAAAAAAAATAGGTTTTAAATTTATGGAATATCACTGCAAAAGACCATGGCAATACCTAAGGCAAAAAACACAAGAACATAGAAATGGAGGGGGCCCATAAAAAGCAAGGCTTGTCGAAATTTAGTTGGGTTGTAACCCTCCATCCTCCTGACCGTCAGGAGGATTGAGGGTTACAATCATCGAGTATGGCTGGTAATAGTGTCACTGTGCTGGGCAGGGAATCCAGTATACAATGAGCTACAATCAGACAATGTATAAAGACCAATATACACAATATATAACACAGAAGTAGCTGCTGCAACATTTGATCAATTTGCCAATGTTTCTTTGAAGTTAAAAACAACAAATTTAAAGCTTTTTCACTTTCTGTTTCAGGGTATCATCAGCTTTTGATAAAATGTTGCACTTTGTCTTGGAACTCAGCAAGACATCTGATTGAAATGGAAGATGGCATTAATTCCTGATTTGTTACATGGATGTAAGAACATCTGCTCACCCTCTACCTGCTCTCCAGTTTAGTATAAATGTAAGTTTTTCAATTTATTGAACTAATTTTTGTTTTGTTTTTATTATTATTTTTTAATCGCTTACAGCAGTCTCACTTAATAGTCCGATGGCCAAATGCTAGTTTCAAATACTTTAAAGGACCATTTAAAATTCTCTCCTCATGAGGTAAACTGTTCCTGTAGCATGGTTGTAGCTATAGAGACTCAAACTTGAAACAGCCATCTTCTTGTCCAATTGAAATCCATGTAACCAAACCGAGGCTGGGAGGTAAAATGATTTAGAATCCCCTCAAACTCCTCTAAATATATTTTATGAAATATCAAATGTTTATTGCAATCTCTAAGAACATTGCTTTTTTTAACCACAACCCTAAGGCATAATCCAACCCAAACTTAACACTTTTTCCAACCCAAACCCAAACACCAATTACAACCCCAACCACAAACCGTTGCAAATCCTAACTAACCCCATTTCCAACTCTAACCTTGACCGCATTTCCAACTCTAACCTTGACCGCATTTCCAACCCTAACCTTCCAATTTCTAACTCTAACCCTAACCCTATTTCAAACTCTAACCCTAACCCCATTTTAAGCCCTAACCCTAACCCCATTTTCAACCCTAACCCCATTTTCAACCCTAACCCTAACCCCCTTTTTCAACCCTAATCCTAACCCCCTTTTTCAACCCTAACCCTAACCCTAACCCCATTTTCAGCCCTAACCCTAACCCCATTTTCAACCCTAACCCTAACCCCATTTTCAACCCTAACCCTAACCCCATTTTCAGCCCTAACCCTAACCCCATTTTCAACCCTAACCCTAATGCCATTTTCAACCCTAACCCTAACCCTAACCCCCTTTTTCAACCCTAACCCTAACCCCCTTTTTCAACCCTAACCCTAACCCCATTTTCAACCCTAACCCTAACCCCATTTTCAACCCTAACCCTAACCCAATGTCCAACCCCAACCCTAACCCCATTTCAAACCCTAACCCTAACCCCATTTTCAACCCTAACCCAATTTCAATCCAAACTCTAACCTCATTTCCAACCCGAACCCTAACCCCATTTCCAACCCTGACCCCATTACTAACCCTAATCCCTGATTTTTTTTATTTTTTTTTTTTACTTTGTACTTCCCTGCACTAAATTGATGTCCGAAAAATTGAAAATATAACAAAATAAATATAAAACTAATATTAGACACACATTTGTAATAACCTAAGCACTTATTTTTTCAACTTTTTTGCTTATTTTCAATGTTTCTTCATCTTTTCTTTTGGAGATGTTTTTTAATGAGTGCAATATTTTTGGTCAAATATTGGGGAGAAAGTTTTTTTGTGCAGTGTCAGGTAAAAGTTTGTTTTTTGAGAAACGTAATATTTCCATTTTTGTACATTTTTTCCCCTTAAATATATTACGAAGAAAAAGTTGACCACTGTTTTGAAATAATTTTGCTTGTAGACATGCTGTTCACCAACACCAAGGAGAAAGGAACGATGTCCACCCCAACTGATCTACTGTGGATCTCTTGAATCCAAAAGAAGAAAGGAACACTGTTTGGACCATCAACCATTGGATCCTACCTCACCTGACATTGTGTAGAAGACATTGCTGACTTGAGGTCGTAGAGTATTGTGCAAAAGACTCACAGTTCTACAGTTCTTCAGCCCTCTTGACTTTTGTTGATGATGATAGTACAGACTCTGAATAATAAATATCAAGCATTCTGCATTGAAGATGCTTTACTATTCCAGCTTTGCTCTGAGGGAGTGACTGTTTACATAAATTTGACAAGTGGCTGCCAAGAGCAAAACCTCCTCTCATTGAGTCTCTGCAACCTCCTGCATCACCCCCCCCCCCTTCTGATAATTTCAGATGGACTTCTTAAAGGGTACGCAATTGGTTTTCTTTGGTACAATACACAGTACTGTATATTCCGTTCGAATTATTTTGTTCCTGAACAAACAAAACTAATTTGTGTACAATCTGGTAGAGTTTGCAGTAACACCATGTAAATTTAAATGTCTGCTTATACTTTTAATAAAGTATCAAGATAAGAGCTTGGCCTTTTACATCTTGTTTTATATATCATTCATCATTAAGTTCTTGATCAGCTTCATATAATGAACTATCATGGTATTCACAATAAACTTAGTACTTGTTCGTTGCCAATTTTAACATTTTCAGGCTTGAAAAGGTTTTTTAGTTTGCACATAACTTGGAGAATCCTTTATCCATCAATTTACTGGTAAACTTAATTATGTACAGCTTTACAGTGTATCTTAATAAATACTTTCCCATTTTAATCTTATTGTAAATAATATAATATTTTGTAACATCTCAAATGATTACATTAAATAAAATGCTTTGCAAGTAAAAACGTGATACTTTCTCACTGCATCTTTTATTCAGTTTAGTGTGTTTTCATTGAATATTATCAAGTTTAAATAAATTAGGAATGTTCTTAGTATCTGGAAAATAACTTCTCAAGAAGAAATAAACCCATTGATTATAGTTTTTTTTATAAAGAAATTATTCCATCCAAAAAGTTGACTTTTATTTTTTAAGTGGCTAAAACCATCAACAATCTCTGTCACGAGAGGGCGCTCATCATCAAATAAATAAATGAGAAAAAATAAATAATATCAACAGAGGGCGCCCTTTAACGACGACAGAGGGCGCCCTTTCCCATATATTTTATATATTTTTGTCTACGTTATTACTGCAACACAATTCGTTCTAATATTCTTCAGGTCCAAAAAGGTATGCCGATCCCGGATCAAGCGTTGGCCTAATGGATAAGCGCACGCACGTGAAGGAACAAGATCGCAAGACCTGCATGGGTTCGAACCCCGGCAAAGGACAAGCAAGCACGGACAAGACCCAAGAGATCAAGACAAGAAGAGGACACGCTCGCAAGAGGAACACCCACGGAGGACCCCAAGACGCAAAGAAGAGGAGACAACATGGCGGAGACACACAAGAGGGAGGAGTGGACACGGAGAGGACGATGGAGGAGGGAGAGACAGAGAGAGGGAGAGACAGAGAGAGGGGAGGTGGACCAGGCAGGAAAGAAAAGGGAAGACAAGATTTTTTTTTTTTTTTTTTAAATAAAAAAAAAAAAAAATTAACGGTCTTTTACTATTTTAAAATTGCATGAAACGCACGCTCGTTAAATATTTTTCAAAAAAAAAAAAAAAAAAAAAAAAAAATGAAAAAAATACTGAAAAAAAAAAATTAACGGTCTTTCATTTTTTTTAAATTGCCTGAAACGCACGCTCGTTAAATATTTTTCGAAAAAATTTTTTTTTCAGTAAAAATTTTTTTTTACCACAATTTCACTGCTAAAAATCACTAAATCGCTTAATTACAGCTTGACAGTGCCTTTAAACGGTCTTAAACACATTCTCTAAACTTCCCATGGTATTCTACACCACTCAAACAATCACACTCACCAAATTTAGTCAAGAAAAAACATTTTTTCAAATAAATAAGGCTTTAAACATCATTTTAGGTCTTAAAACTACTTTAATACTTTTAACATCAAAGAAGACTCAAATTGTTATATTTACATCTGCTTTAAGCACACAATATAACTCTCCACTAAAGCTTTTAACACAAGAATACAGAAATTTGGTTTGTTCACGCATTTTACAGCAAAAGAGAGGCTATGCGTCCAAACAAAATGGCAAGAAAAAAGACTGGTACATGTTTTCTATCATTATAATCAGTGTTCAAGGCGCACTTGGAGACAGGGAACCAGACATAAATGGCTGCAATTAATGCATAGAGAAAATTGTATAGAGGTTTAAAAAAGACCATCAACGTTCTATATTTGTAAGACATGTGTCAAGGAATGGAAGAAACCAACATAACTAAGATGTCTTATTTACACAAAACGATATCTTAATGATTCACAAAACTTGTTTTGCATGACACGATCTTCGAAAGATGCAACAGCTTGGAAATAAGGAAACATGAATGGTTACTTTAGGCTAACTATATGTTTAGATTCTATAGTAATGATCTAAGAGTAAGTTCAACCAAATTTATCATCAAATAAAACCAAACTAATTATCCAAGTGTACCTTCGACTCCAACTCAACTGATGTCAGTTTACATGAGAATAACTGTCAAAGACTAGGCTACATACGTGCAGTATACTAAATCATAATAATAAATAAAAAACTGGATTTATATAGCACCAAATTGCCAAAGGATACAAGGCACTTCTCAGTACTTTTTCCTCTAAGGTCTTCAGAGTTATGATTTGAAGTATGAGACCTGTTCCTTTAGCACCATGTAACAGTTTACAAGGTTCTGTGGCACAATCTGTAGCCGATCAAACCAGGAACACCTGGGCGAACCCCTTCTCTTTTCGATAAGTGCACTGGGTTCTTTTACGTGCATTACACAACACACGGGACCTATGGCTTTACGTACCATCCGAAGGATGCAGCAATAATGGTTAAGTGTCTTGCTTAAGGACACAAGTTTCACGACCGGGATTCGAACCCACACTCTGCTGATCAGAAACACCAGAGCTTGAGTCCGGTGTACTTATCCGCTCGGCCATGACACGCCAATTTGGTGCTATATAAATCCAGTTATTATTATTAAATCATCAGATCTGACTACGAGGCTTCACATGCATGCTAAACGTTTAACAGCAAGTAATAGAATGTTCTTCAATATAATTGCTGCAGTGTGCAACATTTCTTGATCTAATTGAGTTCATAGAAAGATCTGGTGTAACAACTTGACGATTTGATCATTAGAACGTAAATTACTCTCTACCATAGACCCCCCTGTACTGATAACGTAACACTTTGTTTATATAATGTGATTTCCTATGGGAGCTTCAAATTCGTAGCCCTCCCTCATTCCCTGGTCCCCACCAAAAGAAACCCACATGTAAACAAAGCATGATGTCATCAGTACATGGGTCTATTATAACAAAATATGAACAGCAATGTTCAGCCAAGCTCTCAACAAAGTAAAGAAAATATCTCACTACATAACAGCAGCATAGCCACAGAATGGGGGGGGGGGCATGCACACTCTCACAAATTTCGCGCCTCCCCCCCCCCCCCCCAGGTGCCTCCACAAGAAAAAAAAGTCCAGACACATGTAATTCATTCAAAAACATGGCCTCTGCACCCCCCCCCCCCAACTGAAAGGTAATGCCCCCTGTGCACCCCACCCCTCCCCCAATGAAGCAATCCTGGCTACATCGCTGCTACATAACAAAAACAGCCCCAAGACTGCATACAATAAAGATCTGTCTACGCAATAAGACTTAAACCAGATTTAGTTTATAGCTTTTATAAGTATTCTCTGTTAGCAAATGCAAATGCGCTCTCCCAATGTGGGTGTGGTTTTTACAGAGAATCAAAGTAAACAGACCTTTTTACAATAGATAAAAGTTACAACATCAGACATACCTTAATATCCTAGTATTGAGTAAATAATAAAGTTGACCAACTCAAGTAGCTTGAGGCAGTGACAAGATGACGTATTTGAATTCATGACGACGCTGCATCTCATGGGCTCTCTTCAGTCAAGCTGGTGCATCCTTCAGATCGAGGCTCATCATCATCTTGAGTGTCCTACAAACAGAAATAAAAGTACCAAAGTGCATAAATGTCAAATGCCACCAATCAACAATTATTTGAAATTGTTTATGACAATAGCTGGACATTAAAACTTCATCAGAACTGTCTTGCATTAGAGCCACATGTGTACTCTACGTTGTATCTGCAAGACAGTAACATTAGAGGGGGCGGGGAGGGGCTGAGAAGCAGAGGGAAAACAGATCATTATTGTCTCTTTCAGCCTTTATCTTCTCTGATAATTGTTCAAAAGGGAAAGAGATTACATGTATTGAAAAACTGAACCCCATCATGAACAACCAGGCCTCAATCTTAAAAAGAAAGAAAGGTGTAGGCCTCCTTTGCTTGCCAAATAAGAGAAATTGTACAAGGGCATGCTGGCCAAGTTGGTAGTGACAGTGCAATTTTTCTGAAGGGCATGTTGGCCAACTCGACAGGGCATGAGGCCAATGGCCTCGATGGCCTCGGTTAAGATCAACCAACAACCAACCCGATGTTTACTCTATAATCATCTACAATCTTCTCCTACATGTACATGTACATCTATGTACATTTTCTTAAAGATACTTATTAGTAATGTTCACAAGCAATGAGCAAAATGCAGTGACGTAGATCTGTGTTGAAAAGTGGAGGGGATAATTCTGAAATTTTGGTACCGTTATCATGTTTGTTTATTGCCAAGGCGGATTGTAAAGATTATTATTATTATACTGACAGCATAAAGCACAAACCAGTGTAACAGGGTTGGGTTTGGGGTCCACTGAAGGGCCCAAGAACTTAATTTTGCCGATTAAGATGCTCTTTGATGCATTCCAAGCCTTACTGGTTTCTCTTTTTAAGGAAAGTTTGATTGTAGTGGTCCAATTGTTTCCACAACTCAACTGCATTATACAGCACAATAGTCATAATATAAGAAATTGAGTGTGCATCGTGCATGTTATTTTGAGAGCAGCTGATCACTTTGTTCTCATTTTTGCTGGTTTAGTTTCAGGAGTTCGTCAAATACTAGACATCCCCCACACCACTTGGCAAAGCAGCGGTGTAGCCAGGGCGGCATCTGCCCCCCCTCCCCATCCCCCGGCTTGTATGCCCATGTTCCCCCATCCCAACCCCAATCCAGAATGTTTTTGGCAAAACTTACCAGCATTATTTAGGAGCTTGAATGAGTTAAAGCTGATAATCATATGCTGAAGGGTTGATCATGAGTCATACAGTACCAGAGTTCAATCCAAGAGCGTTATGTATAAGAACCAAGAAATCTGTAAAGGAATAAGAAGTAACGAAAATTAAGTAAACATGCAAATAAATGAGGGATGTTTGGTTGGAATGAATACAGATGATGTAGAAAAGAAGGGAGAATAAAGGGGCGGATCTGAAAAGTGAACAGTGGGGTGTTTGGTTGGATGCTTACAGATGATGTAGAAAAGAGGGGAGAATAAAGGGGCGGATCTGAAAAGTGAACAGTGGGGTGTTTGGTTGGAATGCTTACAGATGATGTAGAAAAGAAGGGAGAATGAAGGGGGCGGATCTGAAAAGTGAACAGTTGGGTGTTTGGTTGGAATGGATACAGATGATGTAGAAAAGAAGGGAGAATAAAGGGGCGGATCTGAAAAGTGAACAGTGGGGTGTTTGGTTGGAATGCTTACAGATGATGTAGAAAAGAAGGGAGAATAAAGGGGCGGATCTGAAAAGTGAACAGTGGGGTGTTTGGTTGGTATGCTTACAGATGATGTAGAAAAGAAGGGAGAATAAAGGGGCGGATCTGAAAAGTGAACAGTGGGGTGTTTGGTTGGTATGGATACAGATGATGTAGAAAAGAGGGGAGCATAAAGGGGCGGATCTGAAAAGTGAACAGTGGGGTGTTTGGTTGGTATGCTTACAGATGATGTAGAAAAGAAGGGAGAATGAAGGGGGCGGATCTGAAAAGTGAACAGTTGGGTGTTTGGTTGGAATGGATACAGATGATGTAGAAAAGAAGGGAGAATAAAGGGGCGGATCTGAAAAGTGAACAGTGGGGTGTTTGGTTGGAATGCTTACAGATGATGTAGAAAAGAAGGGAGAATAAAGGGGCGGATCTGAAAAGTGAACAGTGGGGTGTTTGGTTGGTATGGATACAGATGATGTAGAAAAGAGGGGAGCATAAAGGGGCGGATCTGAAAAGTGAACAGTGGGGTGTTTGGTTGGTATGCTTACAGATGATGTAGAAAAGAAGAGAGAATGAAGGGGCAGATCTGAAAAGTGAACAGTGGGGTGTTTGGTTGGAATGGATACAGATGATGTAGAAAAGAGGGGAGCATAAAGGGGCGGATCTGAAAAGTGAACAGTGGGGTGTTTGGTTGAAATGGATACAGATGATGTAGAAAAGAGGGGAGCATAAAGGGGGCGGATCTGAAAAGTGAACAGTGGGGTGTTTGGTTGGAATGGATACAGATGATGTAGAAAAGAAGGGAGAATGAAGGGGCGGATCTGAAAAGTGAACAGTGGGGTGTTTGGTTGGTATGCTTACAGATGATGTAGAAAAGAGGGGAGCATAAAGGGGCGGATCTGAAAAGTGAACAGTGGGGTGTTTGGTTGGAATGGGTATAGATGATGTAGAAAAGAGGGGAGAATAAAGGGGCGGATCTGAAAAGTGAACAGTGGGGTGTTTGGTTGGAATGAAGACAGATGATGTAGAAAAGAGGGGAGCATAAAGGGGCGGATCTGAAAAGTGAACAGTGGGGTGTTTGGTTGGAATGGAGTACAGATGATGTAGAAAAGAGGGGAGAATAAAGGGGCGGATCTGAAAAGTGAACAGTGGGGTGTTTGGTTGGAATGAATACAGATGATGTAGAAAAGAGGGGAGCATAAAGGGGCGGATCTGAAAAGTGAACAGTGGGGTGTTTGATTGGTAATACTACAGATGATGTAGAAAAGAAGGGAGAATGAAGGGGCGGATCTGAAAAGTGAACAGTGGGGTGTTTGGTTGGTATGCTTACAGTTGATGTAGAAAAGAGGGGAGCATAAAGGGGCGGATCCGAAAAGTGAACAGTGGGCTGTTTGGTTGGAATTGATACAGATGATGTAGAAAAGAGGGGAGCATAAAGGGGGCGGATCTGAAAAGTGAACAGTGGGGTGTTTGGTTGGAATGGATACAGATGATGTAGAATAGAGGGGAGAATAAAGGGGGCGGATCTGAAAAGTGAACAGTGGGGTGTTTGGTTGGAATGGATACAGATGATGTAGAAAAGAGGGGAGCATAAAGGGGGCGGATCTGAAAGATGAACAGTGGGGTGTGGTTGGGATGGATACCTGTAGGTAGAAACTCTGAGTGCTTAAAGTAGGAGAGGATATGCAAAAATGTAGGGTGTCTGTTCAGGATGGATAAAAATAAAAAAGGGTTCTGGGGATGGTGGAGGCATTCCCCCAAAACTTGCTGTTCTTTTTTATTAGTGTAATTTTAAACCCCACCTCACCCTAACGCCCTCAACAAGGTAGAGTTGATTTCCAACCTCCCTCCAATGATAATGTTCTTGCATAAAGGTGATTGGTAAAAAAACGACAATTAATGAGAGGGGAAATGAGGGGGGAAATGTTGATGAATAATGATTGTGGTTTCGCACACCGGCAGAAAGGGCACATAGCTGATAAATATTAACTAGGTTTTTGAAAACTTACCAGCATTATTTAGGAGCTTGATTGAGTTAATAGCTGATAAATGCTGAAGATTGGTTGATCATGAGACATACAGTTCAATCCAAGAACATAATGTGCAAGAACCAAGAGTGATCTGTAGTGGAAAAAGAAGCGAAGAAAATTAAGTAAACAAATAAATAAAGGGTAGGCCAATCTGCATAAAAAATACTATTTGTGGCTTGAATGCATGATACGTTCCATTTTTGAATCATAAAATCCTTTCAATAGTAACAAATCTAATGATTTGCTGATTTGGCACTGGGGGCTCTAGCGTTCTAGAATGGCAGAAAAGCCAGACGTATAGGAAGAAGAGCAAGCATTGGCGTAACAGGGGGCAGGAGCCCCCCTCCACTCAGAATCTTTGACCCCTCCCCCCGCCCCTAAATGAGATCGAACAAAATGTACAAATGAACGGTTAGATATATGTCAAAAAGCCGCCCAAAATATGTCTTTGCCAGCTGTGTAGTGTCAATGACCCCACAATGGCAACATTGTACAGCATGCGCTCAGCCAATTAGACCAATGGAACTGTGTGGTGTACATTGACTGGTATCCTGCGTTGACTGCGCAGAACAATATACAAGTCCGGGCATCAGCGTACACGCAATCCCCCCAGTGTTAATACAACTTTTTTCAAGCAGGAAACAGTCGTGACATTAGTAATAAAAATGGCAATTGTAATGGCAGGGTTGTCAGAGGCCCTAATAATCATCAATTTGGAGGACAGAAAATGATCGTGAGTACAATTAAATGCGTTTTATTTCACCTTAAACACTTGGAGAAGACAGTAGGCAAATTTTGAGCAATTCTGTTGAGTCTAAGGCATTTCTTTTAACAGAGGTGTTTTAAATCCTCCTGACCATTGCAGTTACTACGTATTCATTACTGGGGCGCTAGTACGACAGATAATGTCAAAATCTCAAAAAAGGAGTACAGCGCCCCAGTTACTGGGTCTAGACTCAGGCTATAATTATAAATAAAACATGACAGAGTTTACACTTTCCTGACACTGCTACTAGTTCTAGAACAGTACGTGCTACTGCTAGTGACACACTAGCCCCATAAATATAGGGCCGATTCACTTCGTATCCTTGAAGTTGAAGTGGGTAGACACGAAACTGACACACTGTGTTGTGACAGGATGAAGCGTCAGAAAAATGAAGTCTCAAGAACCGAAAACCCAAGAAATTATCTGTCTAGCGGGTAGCTGAATAAAACTACAAAACACACCTTCATAAAACGGAGCAAAACTTCCACCATCGATAAACAGTTGATCAAGCATTTATGGGTAGTCTTGAAGGAGATTTATGAGAAGAAATCCGGAGCATTCACATGTCACATATTCATCAACAACAACAACGTGCTACTGCATTGCTGTGACAGAACTCTTGAGGGCGCAATACTTTGAAATAAATTCTCACAGAAATTTTGAGAAAAATAATTATCTGTATTTGGATAGAGGGCGCCCCCGTTTTTCGCCTTCCAAAACTACGCATGCGTATTCAATGTCTGGCTGTCAAAAAAAAAATTCCGAAAAAACGACAACTCAATTGTCGTCTGCTCACGTGTGTCTTCAAACCAAAATATTTTCACCCGAGAACCTCTGTAAGTACGCATTTTGTGTCCAGTTTGTAAAATATTACACCTAAAATTAATTGAAGGTATGTTGGCGTGTATTTGTTTGTTTAGAAGAATTAAAATTGAAGTGTTTGGCAACCGTCATGATGGCCGGGAGTCGGGACTGTTCTTCGTTCTGCTGCTGAGTGCTGTAGTGTAATTGTTGTTTAGCATGTTTAGTCCGAGTTACTGGATCTAAAAACAACGCTTTTTTAACAATTGGATATTATCTGATATGCCAAATAGTTCCCAAATGTTAAAAAAGTGTTGCTGGATCTACTAACTCGGGCTAGTCTGGTAAAGACCAGAATACAGAGAGTAATCCTGAGTGATTTGTTTACTTAATTTTCTTCGCTTCTTTTTCCACTACAGATCACTCTTGGTTCTTGCACATTATGTTCTTGGATTGGACTGTATGACTCATGATCAACCATTCTTCAGCATTTATCAGCTGTTAACTCAATCAAGCTCCTAAATAATGCTGGTAAGTTTACAAAAACCTAGTTAAAATATTTATCAGCTATGTGCCCTTTCTGCCGGTGTGCGAAACCACAATCATTATTCATCAACATTTCCCCCCTCATTTCCCCTCTCATAAATTGTCGTTTTTTTACCAATCACCTTTTATGCAAGAACATTATCATTGGAGGGAGGTTGGAAATCAACTCTACCTTGTTGAGGGCGTTGGGGTGAGGCAGGTTTAAAATGACACTAATAAAAAAGAACAGCAAGTTTTGGGGGAATGCCTCCACAATCCCCAGAACCCTTTTTTATTTTTATCCATCCTGAACAGACACCCTACATTTTTGCATATCCTCTCCTACTTTATAAGCACTCAGAGTTTCTACCTACAGGTATCCATCCCGACCACACCCCACTGTTCATCTTTCAGATCCGCCCCCTTTATGCTCCCCTCTTTTCTACATCATCTGTATCCATTCCAACCAAACACCCCACTGTTCACTTTTCAGATCAGCCCTTTATGCTCCCCTCTTTTCTACATCATCTGTATCCATTCCAACCAAACACCCCACTGTTCACTTTTCAGATCCGCCCCCTTTATTCTCCCCTCTTTTCTACATCGTATCCATTCCAACCAAACACCCCACTGTTCACTTTTCAGATCCGCCCCCTTTATGCTCCCCTCTTTTCTACATCATCTGTAAGCATTCCAACCAAACACCCCACTGTTCACTTTTCAGATCCGCCCCTTTATGCTCCCCTCTTTTCTACATCATCTATATCCATTCCAACCAAACACCCCACTGTTCACTTTACAGATCCGCCCCTTTATGCTCCCCTCTTTTCTACATCATCTGTATCTATTCCAACCAAACACCCCACTGTTCACTTTTCAGATCCGCCCCCTTTATTCTCCCCTCTTTTCTACATCATCTGTACTCCATTCCAACCAGACACCCCACTGTTCACTTTTCAGATCCGCCCCCTTTATGCTCCCCTCTTTTCTACATCATCTGTATCCATTCCAACCAAACACCCCACTGTTCACTTTTCAGATCCGCCCCCTTTATTCTCCCCTCTATTCTACATCATCTGTATCCATTCCAACCAAACACCCCACTGTTCACTTTTCAGATCCGCCCCCTTTATGCTCCCCTCTTTTCTACATCATCTGTATCAATTCCAACCAAACAGCCCACTGTTCACTTTTCGGATCCGCCCCTTTATGCTCCCCTCTTTTCTACATCAACTGTAAGCATACCAACCAAACACCCCACTGTTCACTTTTCAGATCCGCCCCTTCATTCTCCCTTCTTTTCTACATCATCTGTAGTATTACCAATCAAACACCCCACTGTTCACTTTTCAGATCCGCCCCTTTATGCTCCCCTCTTTTCTACATCATCTGTATTCATTCCAACCAAACACCCCACTGTTCACTTTTCAGATCCGCCCCTTTATTCTCCCCTCTTTTCTACATCATCTGTACTCCATTCCAACCAAACACCCCACTGTTCACTTTTCAGATCCGCCCCTTTATGCTCCCCTCTTTTCTACATCATCTGTCTTCATTCCAACCAAACACCCCACTGTTCACTTTTCAGATCCGCCCCTTTATTCTCCCCTCTTTTCTACATCATCTATATCCATTCCAACCAAACACCCCACTGTTCACTTTTCAGATCCGCCCCCTTTATGCTCCCCTCTTTTCTACATCATCTGTATCCATTCCAACCAAACACCCCACTGTTCACTTTTCAGATCCGCCCCTTCATTCTCCCTTCTTTTCTACATCATCTGTATCCATTCCAACCAAACACCCCACTGTTCACTTTTCAGATCCGCCCCCTTTATGCTCCCCTCTTTTCTACATCATCTGTATCCATTTCAACCAAACACCCCACTGTTCACTTTTCAGATCCGCCCCTTTATGCTCCCCTCTTTTCTACATCATCTGTATTCATTCCAACCAAACACCCCACTGTTCACTTTTCAGATCCGCCCCTTCATTCTCTCTTCTTTTCTACATCATCTGTAAGCATTCCAACCAAGCACCCCACTGTTCACTTTTCAGATCCGCCCCTTTATGCTCCCCTCTTTTCTACATCATCTGTATCCATTCCAACCAAACACCCCACTGTTCACTTTTCAGATCCGCCCCTTTATGCTCCCCTCTTTTCTACATCATCTGTATTCATTCCAACCAAACACCCCACTGTTCACTTTTCAGATCCGCCCCTTTATGCTCCCCTCTTTTCTACATCATCTGTAAGCATTCCAACCAAGCACCCCACTGTTCACTTTTCAGATCCGCCCCTTTATGCTCCCCTCTTTTCTACATCATCTGTATCCATTCCAACCAAACACCCAACTGTTCACTTTTCAGATCCGCCCCTTTATGCTCCCCTCTTTTCTACATCATCTGTAGTCATACCAACCAAACACCACACTGTTCACTTTTCAGATCCGCCCCTTCATTCTCCCTTCTTTTCTACATCATCTGTAAGCATTCCAACCAAACACCCCACTGTTCACTTTTCAGATCCGCCCCTTCATTCTCCCTTCTTTTCTACATCATCTGTAAGCATTCCAACCAAACACCCCACTGTTCACTTTTCAGATCCGCCCCTTCATTCTCCCTTCTTTTCTACATCATCTGTAAGCATACCAACCAAACACCCCACTGTTCACTTTTCAGATCCGCCCCTTTATTCTCTCTTCTTTTCTACATCATCTGTAAGCATACCAACCAAACACCCCACTGTTCACTTTTCAGATCCGCCCCTTTATTTTCCCTTCTTTTCTACATCATCTGTAAGCATTCCAACCAAACACCCCACTGTTCACTTTTCAGATCCGCCCCTTTATTCTCCCTTCTTTTCTACATCATCTGTATCCATTCCAACCAAACACCCAACTGTTCACTTTTCAGATCCGCCCCCTTCATTCTCCCTTCTTTTCTACATCATCTGTAAGCATACCAACCAAACACCCCACTGTTCACTTTTCAGATCCGCCCTTTTATGCTTCCCTCTTTTCTACATCATCTGTAAGCATTCCAACCAAACACCCCACTGTTCACTTTTCAGATCCGCCCCTTTATTCTCCCTTCTTTTCTACATCATCTGTATTCATTCCAACCAAACATCCCTCATTTATTTGCATGTTTACTTAATTTTCGTTACTTCTTATTCCTTTACAGATTTCTTGGTTCTTATACATAACGCTCTTGGATTGAACTCTGGTACTGTATGACTCATGATCAACCCTTCAGCATATGATTATCAGCTTTAACTCATTCAAGCTCCTAAATAATGCTGGTAAGTTTTGCCAAAAACATTCTGGATTGGGGTTGGGATGGGGGAACATGGGCATACAAGCCGGGGGATGGGGAGGGGGGGCAGATGCCGCCCTGGCTACACCGCTGCTTTGCCAAGTGGTGTGGGGGATGTCTAGTATTTGACGAACTCCTGAAACTAAACCAGCAAAAATGAGAACAAAGTGATCAGCTGCTCTCAAAATAACATGCACGATGCACACTCAATTTCTTATATTATGACTATTGTGCTGTATAATGCAGTTGAGTTGTGGAAACAATCGGACCACTACAATCAAACTTTCCTTAAAAAGAGAAACCAGTAAGGCTTGGAATGCATCAAAGAGCATCTTAATCGGCAAAATTAAGTTCTTGGGCCCTTCAGTGGACCCCAAACCCAACCCTGTTACACTGGTTTGTGCTTTATGCTGTCAGTATAATAATAATAATCTTTACAATCCGCCTTGGCAATAAACAAACATGATAACGGTACCAAAATTTCAGAATTATCCCCTCCACTTTTCAACACAGATCTACGTCACTGCATTTTGCTCATTGCTTGTGAACATTACTAATAAGTATCTTTAAGAAAATGTACATGTACATGTAGAAGAAGATTGTAGATGATTATAGCGTAAACATCAGGTTGGTTGTTGGTTGATTTTAACCGAGGCCACCGAGGCCATTGGCCTCATGCCCTGTCGAGTTGGCGAGCATGCCCTTCAGAAAAATTGCACTGTCACTACTAACTTGGCCAGCATGCCCTTGTACAATTTCTCTGATTTGGCAAGCAAAGGCCCGCCCCCATTTTTTTTTTAAGATTGAGGCCTGGTTGTTCATGATGGGGTTCAGTTTTTCAAAACATGTAATCTCTTTCCCTTTTGAACAATTATCAGAGAAGATAAAGGCTGAAAGAGACAATAATGATCTGTTTTCCCTCTGCTTCTCAGCCCCTCCCCGCCCCCTCTAATGTTACTGTCTTGCAGATACAACGTAGAGTACACATGTGGCTCTAATGCAAGACAGTTCTGATGAAGTTTTAATGTCCAGCTATTGTCATAAACAATTTCAAATAATTGTTGATTGGTGGCATTTGACATTTATGCACTTTGGTACTTTTATTTCTGTTTGTAGGACACTCAAGATGATGATGAGCCTCGATCTGAAGGATGCACCAGCTTGACTGAAGAGAGCCCATGAGATGCAGCGTCGTCATGAATTCAAATACGTCATCTTGTCACTGCCTCAAGCTACTTGAGTTGGTCAACTTTATTATTTACTCAATACTAGGATATTAAGGTATGTCTGATGTTGTAACTTTTATCTATTGTAAAAAGGTCTGTTTACTTTGATTCTCTGTAAAACCACACCCACATTGGGAGAGCGCATTTGCATTTGCTAACAGAGAATACTTATAAAAGCTATAAACTAAATCTGGTTTAAGTCTTATTGCGTAGACAGATCTTTATTGTATGCAGTCTTGGGGCTGTTTTTGTTATGTAGCAGCGATGTAGCCAGGATTGCTTCATTGGGGGAGGGGTGGGGTGCACAGGGGGCATTACCTTTCAGTTGGGGGGGGGGGGGGTGCAGAGGCCATGTTTTTGAATGAATTACATGTGTCTGGACATTTTTTTCTTGTGGAGGCACCTGGGGGGGGGGGGGGGGAGGCGCGAAATTTGTGAGAGTGTGCATGCCCCCTCCCATTCCGTGGCTATGCTGCTGTTACGTAGTGAGATATTTTCTTTACTTTGTTGAGAGCTTGGCTGAACATTGCTGTTCATATTTTGTTATAATAGACCCATGTACTGATGACATCATGCTTTGTTTACATGTGGGTTTCTTTTGGTGGGGACCAGGGAATGAGGGAGGGCTACGAATTTGAAGCTCCCATAGGAAATCACATTATATAAACAAAGTGTTACGTTATCAGTACAGGGGGGTCTATGGTAGAGAGTTATTTACGGTCTAATGATCAAATCGTCAAGTTGTTACACCAGATCTTTCTATGAACTCAATTAGATCAAGAAATGTTGCACACCGCAGCAATTATATTGAAGAACATTCTATTACTTGCTGTTAAACGTTTAGCATGCATGTGAAGCCTCGTAGTCAGATCTGATGATTTAATAATAATAACTGGATTTATATAGCACCAAATTGGCGTGTCATGGCCGAGCGGATAAGTACACCGGACTCAAGCTCTGGTGTTTCTGATCAGCAGAGTGTGGGTTCGAATCCCGGTCGTGAAACTTGTGTCCTTAAGCAAGACACTTAACCATTATTGCTGCATCCTTCGGATGGTACGTAAAGCCATAGGTCCCGTGTGTTGTGTAATGCACGTAAAAGAACCCAGTGCACTTATCGAAAAGAGAAGGGGTTCGCCCAGGTGTTCCTGGTTTGATCGGCTACAGATTGTGCCACAGAACCTTGTAAACTGTTACATGGTGCTTAAGGAACAGGTCTCATTCTTCAAATCATAACTCTGAAGACCTTAGAGGAAAAAGTACTGAGAAGCGCCTTGTATCCTTTGGCAATTTGGTGCTATATAAATCCAGTTATTATTTATTATTATGATTTAGTATACTGCACGTATGTAGCCTAGTCTTTGACAGTTATTCTCATGTAAACTGACATCAGTTGAGTTGGAGTCGAAGGTACACTTGGATAATTAGTTTGGTTTTATTTGACGATAAATTTGGTTGAACTTACTCTTGTATAACGCATTAAGGAAAGCTAGAAGCAAAATGTGTACAAACTCATTAGATCATTACTATAGAATCTAAACATATAGTTAGCCTAAAGTAACCATTCATGTTTCCTTATTTCCAAGCTGTTGCATCTTTCGAAGATCGTGTCATGCAAAACAAGTTTTGTGAATCATTAAGATATCGTTTTGTGTAAATAAGACATCTTAGTTATGTTGGTTTCTTCCATTCCTTGACACATGTCTTACAAATATAGAACGTTGATGGTCTTTTTTAAACCTCTATACAATTTTCTCTATGCATTAATTGCAGCCATTTATGTCTGGTTCCCTGTCTCCAAGTGCGCCTTGAACATTGATTATAATGATAGAAAACATGTACCAGTCTTTTTTCTTGCCATTTGTTTGGACGCATAGCCTCTCTTTTGCTGTAAAATGCGTGAACAAACCAAATTTCTGTATTCTTGTGTTAAAAGCTTTAGTGGAGAGTTATATTGTGTGCTTAAAGCAGATGTAAATATAACAATTTGAGTCTTCTTTGATGTTAAAAGTATTAAAGTAGTTTTAAGACCTAAAATGATGTTTAAAGCCTTATTTATTTGAAAAAATGTTTTTTCTTGACTAAATTTGGTGAGTGTGATTGTTTGAGTGGTGTAGAATACCATGGGAAGTTTAGAGAATGTGTTTAAGACCGTTTAAAGGCACTGTCAAGCTGTAATTAAGCGATTTAGTGATTTTTAGCAGTGAAATTGTGGTAACAAAAATTTTTTTACTGAAAAAAAAAATTTTTCGAAAAATATTTAACGAGCGTGCGTTTCAGGCAATTTTAAAAAAATGAAAGACCGTTAATTTTTTTTTTTCAGTATTTTTTTCATTTTTTTTTTTTTTTTTTTTTTTTTTGAAAAATATTTAACGAGCGTGCGTTTCATGCAATTTTAAAATAATGAAAGACCGTTAATTTTTTTTTTTTTTTTTTTTTTTTTTATTTAAAAAAAAAAATAAAAAATCTTGTCTTCCCTTTTCTTTCCTGCCTGGTCCACCTCCCCTCTCTCTGTCTCTCCCTCTCTCTGTCTCTCCCTCCTCCATCGTCCTCTCCGTGTCCACTCCTCCCTCTTGTGTGTCTCCGCCATGTTGTCTCCTCTTCTTTGCGTCTTGGGGTCCTCCGTGGGTGTTCCTCTTGCGAGCGTGTCCTCTTCTTGTCTTGATCTCTTGGGTCTTGTCCGTGCTTGCTTGTCCTTTGCCGGGGTTCGAACCCATGCAGGTCTTGCGATCTTGTTCCTTCACGTGCGTGCGCTTATCCATTAGGCCAACGCTTGATCCGGGACCGGCAAATGTTTTTGGACCTGATGAATATTAGAACGAATTGTGTTGCAATAATAACGTAGACAAAAAATATATAAAATATATGGGAAAGGGCGCCCTCTGTCGTCGTTAAAGGGCGCCCTCTGTTGATATTATTTATTTTTTCTCATTTATTTATTTGATGATGAGCGCCCTCTCGTGACAGAGATTGTTGATGGTTTTAGCCACTTAAAAAATAAAAGTCAACTTTTTGGATGGAATAATTTCTTTATAAAAAAAACTATAATCAATGGGTTTATTTCTTCTTGAGAAGTTATTTTCCAGATACTAAGAACATTCCTAATTTATTTAAACTTGATAATATTCAATGAAAACACACTAAACTGAATAAAAGATGCAGTGAGAAAGTATCACGTTTTTACTTGCAAAGCATTTTATTTAATGTAATCATTTGAGATGTTACAAAATATTATATTATTTACAATAAGATTAAAATGGGAAAGTATTTATTAAGATACACTGTAAAGCTGTACATAAATAAGTTTACCAGTAAATTGATGGATAAAGGATTCTCCAAGTTATGTGCAAACTAAAAAACCTTTTCAAGCCTGAAAATGTTTAAATTGGCAACGAACAAGTACTAAGTTCATTGTGAATACCATGATAGTTCATTATATGAAGCTGATCAAGAACTTAATGATGAATGATATATAAAACAAGATGTAAAAGGCCAAGCTCTTATCTTGATACTTTATTAAAAGTATAAGCAGACATTTAAATTTACATGGTGTTACTGCAAACTCTACCAGATTGTACACAAATTAGTTTTGTTTGTTCAGGAACAAAATAATTGGAACGGAATAAACAGTACTGTGTATTGTACCAAAGAAAACCAATAGCGTACCCTTTAAGAAGTCCATCTGAAATTATCAGAAGGGGGGGGGGGGTGATGCAGGAGGTTGCAGAGACTCAATGAGAAGAGGTTTTGCTCTTGGCAGCCACTTGTCAAATACATGTAAACAGTCACTCCCTCAGAACAAAGCTGGAATAGTAAAGCATCTTCAATGCTGAACGCAAAATACTTCGTTATTCAGATTCTGTACTATCATCAACAACAGTCAAGAGGGCTGAGCTGTAGCAGAGTCTTTTGCACAATACTCTACAATGTCAAGTCAGCAATGAATTCTACACAATGTCAGGTGAGGTATGATCCAATGGTTGATGGTCCAAACAGTGTTCCTTTCTTCTTTTGGATTCAAGAGATCCACAGTAGATCAGTTGGGGGTGGACATCATTCCTTTCTTCTTGGTGTTGGTGAACAGCATGTCTACAAGCAAAATTATTTCAAAACATTGGTCAACTTTTACTTCATAATAAATTGAAGGGGGGAAAAAGTTCAAAAATATAAAACAAGGAAATATTATGTTTCTCAAAAACAAAATTTTACCTGACACTGCGCAAAAAAACTTTCTCCCCAATATTTGACAAAAAATATTGCACTCTCTAAAAAACATCTCCACATGAAAACCATGAAGAAACATTGAAAATAAGCAAAAAAGTTCAAAAAATAAGTGCTTAGGTTAGGGTTGAAAATGGGGTTAGGTTTAGGGTTAACATGGGGTTAGGGTTAGGGTTGAAAATGGGGTTAGGGTTAGGGTTGAAAATGGGGTTAGGGTTAGGGTTGAAAATGGGGTTAGGGTTAGGGTTGAAAATGGGGTTAGGGTTTGGATTGAAATTGGGTTAGGGTTGGAAATGGGGTTAGGGCTAGGGTTGAAAATGGGGTTAGAGTTAGGGTTGAAAATGGGGTTAGGGTTAGGGTTGAAAATGGGGTTAGGGTTAGGGTTGAAAATGGGGTTAGGGTTTGGATTGAAATGGGGTTAGGGTTGGAAATGGGGTTAGGGTTAGGGTTAAAATGGGGTTAGGGTTGAAAATAGGGTTAGGGTTAGGGTTGAAAATGGGGTTAGGGTTAGAGTTTGAAATGGGGTTAGGGTTAGAGTTGGGAATTGGGTTAGGGTTAGAGTTAGAAATTTGAAGGTTAGGGTTGGAAATGCGGTCAAGGTTAGAGTTGGAAATGCGGTCAAGGTTAGAGTTGGAAATGGGGTTAGTTAGGGTTTGCAACGGGGTTGTGGTTGGGGTTGTAATTGGTGTTTGGGTTTGGGTTGGAAAAGTGTTAAGTTTGGGTTGGATTATGCCTTAGGGTTGTGGTTAAAAAAAGCAATGTTCTTAAAGATTGCAATAAACATTTGATATTTCATAAAATATATTTAGAGGAGTTTGAGGGGATTCTAAATCATTTTACCTCCCAGCCTCGGTTTGGTTACATGGATTTCAATTGGACAAGAAGATGGCTGTTTCAAGTTTGAGTCTCTACAGCTACAATCGTGCTACATGAACAGTTTACCCCATGTGGCGAGAATTTTTACTGGTCCTGTAAAGTATTTGAAACTAGCATCTGGCCATCGGACTATTAAGAGAGACTGCTGTAAGCGATTAAAAAAAAAAAAAAAAAAAAAAATTAGTTCAATAAATTGAAAAACTTACATTTATACTAAACTGGAGAGCAGGTAGAGGGTGAGCAGATGTTCTTACATCCATGTAACAAATCAGGAATTAATGCCATCTTCCATTTCAGATGTCCTGCCGAGTTCCAAGACAAACTGCAACATTGTCAAAAGCTGATGATACCCTGAAACAGAAAGTGAAAAAGCTTTAAATTTGTTGTTTTTAACTTCAAAGAAACATTGGCAAATTGATCAAATGTTGCAGCAACTACTTCTATGTATATTGTGTATTTGGTCTTCATACATTGTCTGATTGTAGCCCATTGTGTACTGGATTCCCTGCCCAGCACAGTGACACTATTACCAGCCATACTCGATGATTGTAACCCTCAATCCTACTGACGGTCAGGAGGATGGAGGGTTACAACCCAACTAATACTCGACAAGCCTTGCTTTTTATTGGCCCCCTCCATTTCTATGTTCTTGTGTTTTTTCCCTTATGCATTGCCATGGTTTTTTGCAGTCGTATTCCATAAATTAAAAAACTTTTTATTTCTTTCGCCTTTAATATCACTTTTTGAGTTGACATATTCAAATTTGATTATCTTTTATAATCGTATGGACTGGATGGAATAGACATCACATAGTAACTGGGGCACTGTTCTAATTTTACACAAATTATTTTTACTTGGCTGTCCAAAATTCGACCCTAGCATAGTCTTTCTCAAAGGCTAAAAAAAGGAGTACAGTGCCCAAGTTACTAGGGTCTAGCTTAGGACTGGTCATTAACAGAGTGAATTGAATTGAAAAATTGAAAACTGAAACTTGATTTTCCCATTCATGCTGCCCGATATTGCAGGATTTTTCGCCATCAGACTCTCAGTGTCAGAGGCATGTCAGATTTCTACAACTAAAAAAATGCTTTCCTTCACGATTCTCGCCATCGGTGGTCGTCTGGTGTGTAGGATTTCTATAATACTCTACAAAAATTGACATCCCACGTTCACTTCACAATGACTCATTAGGCCTATACAGTCTACACACGGCGGATCGAGAATTAAGGGCATGCTTTACACACACACACAACGACCGATAACTTTGGTGGTGTAAAAATTGCCCTTAATTTGTGGACAACAAACGACCTATTAACTATTTCCTAACATAATTACGAACAAACTGAACAGGAATATCCGTACTTACCGGGGATTGCAGTGAAAACAGTTCAAATTTGAAGACACATGTGAGCCGACAAAAATTATGACAGGTGGACAACACTAAAGACGTCAGACAAGCTCACATCGACTCCCCCATTCTTTCCATCAGTGGCCTCTTGAGGGCGTCATAATGAAAATGCACTACATTAAAATTATTTAAAAAGTTTGATTTTTTTACGAATGCGTATAAATTAACAGGTGCAACTGTGGATATGGCTACATCACTTAAACCGGCTAAGCTTCAAAAACCAAACACATTCAGTTCACCTATAATCATCTTTTCACATCCAATTCAAAATGTAACCAAACCTATCCTGGAAGGACAAAAATGGTCTGGGGCCTTTTTAATGTATGTGAATATGTATTCATTATTGCATCATGCAGGCAGGGAGCACAACAAATGTAGCGGCATGCTAAGTAGTGGTACCTTTTCACAATTATCATAATCTCAAACTCATCAAATTAGGGTTCTATACATAAAATTAACTTCTGATGGAATTCTATTTAAAAATTAATTAATTGTTAATAAAAGATTGGTGTTTTTTTTACCGAATCTTTTTGTTCCAAAATATACTTTGGAATCCACTTTTTCCCTCTTTCCTACCGGCCAAAAAATCAAAAAAATAAATTCAAAATTTAAAACCTCTGTTTGAAATTTACTCTTTGAACCCCCTCCGCCCCTTCCCCCCTTATAAAGTTCTTTCCATCAGTGGCCTCTTTAGCGCTTCAGAATAAAAAAATAATTAAAATTAGACATTTAAAGTGTATGATTTTTACGAATGTGTCTAAATATTAACAGGTGCAATTGTGGCAATGGCTACATCATTTAAACCGGCTAAACTTCAAAAGCCATACTCAATTCACCTATTTATCATCTTTATTATATCCAATTCAACTAAATGTAACCAAACCTACACTGAAAGGACAATAGTCTGGGGCCTTTTTGATGCATGTGAATCTGTATTCATTACTGCATGATGCAGGCAGGGAACACAACAAACGTTGTGACAGGCTAAGAAGTGGTACTTGTGAGCAATTTTATCAAGAGCTTGTAGGCTGATCAAAGGCATCAAAGGATCATACAAAAGAGGCATATTTATCAGAAAGTTTGAAAAACTTTTTAAATCACTTCTGGAAAACATACAATCAGAAGTCCCCAAAATAAAAAAAGGGTGACAATCAGAAGTCCCCCCAAAAACAAAAAAAGGTGAAAATTGACAATTAGTCCAGTTACTGATTCCATATCCACATGTTGTTTTTATCATGACTCACAAATAATTTTATTGGAACAATTGTTATGTTACAGACAATATCTAACAAAGGGATTGTACAACTTTACTACTTGAAAAAAGTACATATCAATCGTTCATTTTAATCAATTCAATGTTTAAAAAACACAAGGAAAATTTGTAATATGGCTACTTCTTCCCCAAAGAAAAGAGAATTTCATTAAGAAAAAATGTCCGTGCTGCATTCTTTTATAGAAGTATACTTTTTATTTATAAATTCAAAGCTGAATCATCTCACAAAATTATACTCATCATTAATTTATAATAAACTTTTCAGCTTTGAATAAAGACTATACTAGCAGTTTTGGCTGGTAACCTGTTTCTGCAAAGCAGTATTTGTGTATTAGCAGCTCCACAAATTAAGGCCTTGTCTGAATTTGCAACTGCGACTTGATCGCCACGTTAATTTACGTTCAAGCAAATGACACCCATAGCAACACCCATAGCAACAGCGGCTACATGTAGTTTCAAAACTTAAAGATGCGTCAACCAATGTGTAGCCATTTTTATGGTTAAAAAAATTGGTTTAAGTATTAAGTCGTGAAAGTTATGAAACTTTCAGTTGAAATACTGAACAAAAGAAGTCGGTTAACGAGGTATAGAAATGTACATATATATTATTTGGTTTACGATAACACCATGTGATGGTATATACCTTGCTGTGTAGATTGCTCTTGTTATTATTCTACTACTGCAGAGTAGATTTCGGAAAATGGGGGGGGGGGCGGACTTCTTAGTTCTGAAAAGAACTGTCCTGCTTTTAGGCAGGGGTAGAAAATAAGCCTGGACTACCAGTCATTTAGCTTAGTGAATCAAGGGGACTTCTCTAAATTTATTTCATTATCATAGGCGTATGAGCCGGAGGAGGGGGGGGGGGGGCAGGGGGAAGTTGCCTCCCCCACCAATTCAGGAAAAACAGTGGGGAAAATTCGGGCAAAGCAAGAAAACAAAAAATACTTTTTTGAAAAATTTGTACCATATGTGTTTTGATCTGTGCAAAATTTCATGGAAAATCAACCCCTCTGCCCCCTCTTAACCAAAGAGTCCCCCATACGCCTATGGTAGATAATGGTCTCAACATTTTGAATATGCTGCTCTAGTCATCTTCATCGTCAAACGAGAACAATTCAAACAGTAAAGTAGATATCATCACATGGTGTTATCGCAAACCAAATATACATTGATACCTTACAATAAAATGCTTCAAAACCTATAGATGTATAGAAAGTTAGAGAATACAAATGAATCAGGAGCTCACATTATCTGATGTTACCAGCAGATATTACAATTCAAACACTAAAAGTTTTGACACATAGTGCCATGCAATTACAAAAGTGTACACTTTTTGTTTTGAAACAGTATCATCCATTGAAATTTGTTGGGAGAAAAAAAATCTAAACTTTTTAGTTGTTCAGAGAAAATAAAGGGTAATGCAACTTTAAGCGACTCTTTGCGGGAGGCTGTACTGGATGGATTATCATAAATACAATAATATTTTACTCATTAGGTGATGATAAAAATATTTTGTTCTTCTCTACTCACCTTATCACAATAATTATTCATTTTTATGAATATTAATCCAACAAATCATAGGAAACAAAATGTACTTATATAAATCCAGACAAACTTCAATTCAATTTGAATAAAACCTTCATAAAGAGTGAAAAAAAGGCAAAACATTTCCTTAGAATATCATAAAAAGTCTTGAAAATGTCATTCTAAATAGTCATCAACAGCAGAGGAAAGTGCCACAGTACCGAAAGCTTTGGCACTGTGTTTTTTAATATTCAATGGTACAGCTGAGACACCAAAAACGAGGAAATCCCAATCTGGGATTTTATGGTAGCATAATGGACATTTCTGGAGTTGTGAAAACTACACATTTAGAACAATAAACTTGTCTTTTTATGAGAAGTAAACTTGATCAAGATAAAATCACCCTTGGGAATCCATTTTGAAAAGTTATTGTTTACTGTGGTTACTATGGTGATGTTCTTGTCTTTGGGGTTTCAGACTCCAAAATTGATCAAGTTAAAATCACTCATGGGAATCCTGTTTTTAAAGTTATTTGTATACTGTAACCATGGTGATATTTTTATCTTTGGGGTTTTAAACTACTAATTACACCTCCATAGTTGGATATCTCCAGTCCTTGATTGGTTGGTGCGTTTCCTTGACAGATTGTTGGGACACCCAGCTTTGGATGTAAAGAGCGCCACCAGCCTTATCATTTGTTCCTAAAACAAAAGATAAAATATTCACGTTAAAGCACTTTGTGACAGAACATGCACTCTAAATTTTCACTACAAAGGTTTAAGGATTATAATTAAACTTGGATGTGATCCCTGACTACATGGCATGTACGGGTCACATCGAGACTTCTGACAAGCCCCAGACCCCCAACCCCCCAGCCCAATCCCCTAATCCTCATTGAGTTATCCCTTGACTACTACATATACTTAACAGCTACATGTAAATTTGGGCGGTCTGTTCTTGGCCCGAGTGCACTGTTTGCATATGTCATGTATGTCCAAACACTAGGAATACAACCCCAGAACAATACACTCAGAACAAGATCACAAACCACCTTTTACATGTAGCAGGGATCTTGAGGACACAAAATGGTGGTGGCATGAGTAAAGTGAGAAGCCAAATCTCCCCAAAATAAATTGTTATATTTAATTTTGATATGTAAGACTTATCAAATATATAGTTTGTTAATTTTTGTTAGGTCCTTTTTAACATACTGGTTTTTGACATGTCTAATTTTACTGACTTTACCCACTAAACTTCAACACTGTGTGTATGGCTTAGGTACGCCAAATGTTTTCACCCCAAAACAATCCCAACTTTCCTTTCCCGTGGGCAACCCCCCACCCTAGTTTATTGTCTAGAAACAATTTACCTATAACTCACCACCGTGACCTTGACCTTTGACTAAGCATCCAAATTGGAGAGGTGCTGGTTGACTGGTAGGGCAGTTCCCCTAGCCTCCATGTCACAACTCAGAGATGAAATTTAGCATCCATTTTGGAGCGGTGCTGGTTGACTGGTAGGGCAGTTCTCCCAGCCTCCTTGTCAAAACTCAGAGATAAAATTAAGCATCCATTTTGGAGTGGTGTTGGTTGACTGGTGGTAGGGCAGTTCTCCCAGCCTCCATGTCACAACTCAGAGATGAAACTAAGCATCCATTTTGGAGTGGTGCTGGTTGACTGGTAGGGCAGTTCCCCCAGCCTCCATGTCACAACTCAGAGATGAAACTAAGCATCCATTTTGGAGCGGTGCTGGTTGACTGGTAGGGCAGTTCCCCCAGCCTCCATGTCACAACACAGAGATGAAACTAAGCATCCATTTTGGAGCGGTGCTGGTTGACTGGTAGGGCAGTTCTCCCAGCCTCCATGTCAAAACTCAGAGATGAAACTAAGCATCCATTTTGGAGAGGTGCTGGTTGACTGGTAGGGCAGTTCCCCCAATCTCCATGTCAAAGCTCAGGGATGAAACTACATGTTCCTTTTACAGGTGATAGGATAGGTGATGTCCCACAAAGTTTATGAGCTCCTGATAACGCTTTCTGTATAAATTGAAAATAATAAATCTTATACACACATGTCATTATAATGTACTAAGAACAATGAGACTGTACATAATTTTGCATCAACCTTTTTCTTTCTTCACCATTGTCAGTAAAAAATTCACATCTGATTTCAACAGGACAAGAAAATGCAATAGAAATGTTTTACAGCAAGAAATCAAAACTGTAAACAAAATTCAAAGAGTTTTGAATATCATCTCATTCTCAGCCTCACAATCCAAGCCCTGACTGCATGGATTCTCCACTGAGTACAGTGTTACAACAAGATGGTAAAAAGTACAGGATACCTCATGAATTAATTCAGCTAAGGCAATTGACGGGTTCATACCGACTTAAGAAGGCTGAGCTTTGTTGAACGAAGCGGAACGCCTGCTTACTTTTTGGTCGGCTATTTCACCGACGCTATTTCATGTAATGTGGCCGCAGTCAAGACCAACTCCCTTGAGTGTTGCCAAAAAATTGTCAAAATCTTCAATTTGTCGTAACCCACGTCCAGTCTACGACTGTCAGGGGGGGGGGGGAATTGAGGGTTTTGTTTATTCCAACTATATTTGACCTTTGACCACTAGGTACTATGCAAAATAAAGGTGGTCTACACTGAAATCACTTCAAATCATCCTTCTTCTAATAATCCTCCATGACACTTGACATGTGAGGTTCGAGGCTTACAGATGAGTACATAATATTTGATTAATTGTGATGGTTGTGTTAAAAAATCATAAATTTCATGTCAACATTCGAAGACAAACACTTACATTTGCCTGGGGGGCTAGTACGCCAACCAAGTCACTGGGTTTACTAAAATATATAGTACAACTGGTGTTACTTTTGTATTTTATAACTTACAGTAACATGTACATCTAGACATAGGTATGGTACCGGATACAAGGTACAGTGTGACTGAAACATCAGACAATTAAGTGGGAACAATTTTTGTGCTTCACAAAGCCCATTTATTAGCTGACCCAACATGGGGCTCTGTTCAAGAAAGACCAAATATGGCTAAATTTGGCAGGATTGTGGAAAAAGAGCATTTTCTCTTATATCAGTTAAATGACCCCAGTGTGACCTGTAGGTGACCTTTGACCCAATACTCAGTACAAGCTTTGGTCAGTCCTCCTTATGTCCAAGTTTGTTTACAATTGGCTAAAGCGTTTGGAAGCTATAGCGATGTTCAGACTAATCACGTTATATCAGCAAAAGAACTGTTACAGTTCATCTTCAAATGATACATGTATCTTGAGAAGCCAGTTTAGATGATTTTCCAGCAATTTTGTTAAGTCTTTGGCAATTGTTTTGAACAGGGTATCACAGATTCGTTTTAAGTCTGCTCCATTGTCCAGATGCTACATATATCATGCTGGGGCGCTAGTACGACCGATAATGTTACAATCTCAAAAAAAGTAGTACAGTGCCCCAGTTACTGAGTCTATGTTTGACTAAATTTTGTGTAAAACCCATATGAAGCAAGGTCCATAGATGATACTGAGTTTGGCTTCGGTCGAACGAAAACTGTGAGAGAAGCATTTAGTGATATTCACTCAAATGTCCTCTATTGGCCCCTACATGACCTCTAGGTGACCTTTGACTTAATACCATTTTTTTCATTCAAAATAAAAAATAAATTACCAAGCTGTGCAAAGTGTTCTGTTATTGTTGCTGAAGTATTACTTTCCACTTTGACTTAAACAAAATCAACCAGTTTTCAGTGTTATTTGGCAAAGAAGATTTTGCTATATACGAGTGAATGAGATGGACTCGAGTCGTAGCATTAGTACACTATGAGTGTGAGAGTGTGAGGCACAGTACACCAACACTACTCGGAGCTAATGTAGTCTTGTAAGTTGTAGAGTGCATGCTATGGTGGCTTTAAAGGGACATCGCAAATATATATTGACGCCAATATTGGCGTCAATATTCACGATTTGTACCTCAAGTCGCAAATATTGACGCCAATATTCACGATTGCCCCATGTTGCAAATATTGACGCCAATATTGTCGCCAATATTCACGATTTGTACCCCCAAGTTGCAAATATTGATGCCAAAATTGACGCCAATATTCACGACTTGTACCCATAGTCGCAAATATTGACGCCAATATTTACCACATAGCCCCATGTCGCAAACCCACTCAGGCGTGAATTTTTTCACAGCAACTTGGGGTGTTCGTTACTCTCACAGTCTGGCACCGAGGCACTCTGATCTCTGACTGTTAATGCGAGTCGCTCTCGAGTATAGTCGTCAGCTGCACCTGGACCCAATTACATGGCTCTGCTTACCGCCTGAATCTGCGGTTGCGGTTAACATTCTTTGTTTACAAGGCTAGCTGTATAAACTATAAGCCCTGAATGCATATAGAAAAGTACGCACACTCAGAAGCAAACATTCCAGACTATTGCTTGCCTACCTAGGTTGCTAAAAAACCATAAATATTCACGCCCGAGTGGGTTTGCTACTTGGGGCACATGTCATGAATATTGGCGTCAATATTTGCGACTTGGGGTACAAATCATAATTATTGGCGACAATATTGGTGTCAATATTGGCGTCAATATTTACGACTTGGGGCTAAGTTGTAAATATTGGCAACAATATTGGCGTCAATATTTACGACTTGGGGCAAAGTTGTAAATATTGGCGACAATATTGGCATCAATATTTGCGACTTGAGGTACAAATCGTGAATATTGATGCCAATATTGGCGTCAATATATATTTGCGATGTCCCTTTAAAGCCACCATAGCATGCCGTACAACTGGCTACTTTTACACATGTTATTGTTAATGTTAGTTAATAACAATAACAAGCATCGCATGCAAAGTCTGAAGAATCACCATTTTGTTGGTCAAGTATCGATACAACTTCTAGTTACAACTATAAAAAACATACCTTTCTCTTTTATAACACGGAGCGAAACTTCCACCATTGATGAACCGTTAATAAAGTATTTATGGACGGTCTTGTATTGAAGGAGATTTGTGAGAAAAAGGCCGGAAGACTGACATACTTTTTTAGACTTCAAAGTTAGAAGTCACTATCATCGATTTCGAACAACAACTGACTCATTCAGAGTTACAGAGGGCGCAATATTTAGAAGAAAAAAATAATTATTTGTATTTATTTGGAGGGCGCCCCCGCTTTCGCACCTGCAAACCTACGCATGCGTATTGAATGTCTGGCTGTCAAAAGGAAAAAAAAGATAAACAACACACTGTGGCTACTGTCGTCTGCACACGTGTATCTTCAAATCCAAATATTTTCACCCGAGAACCTCCGTAAGTACGCATTTTTTGTCCAGTTTATAAATGATTACATCTATAATTAGTTTGTAGATCTGTTTGCGTGTGCTTGTATGCTTAAAAAGATTAAAAAGGGAGTGTTTTTTAGGCAACCGACATGATGACATGAACTTGAAGTGGTCGGCTGCGCACGACGTCTGACCCGAGTCTTAGAAATGACAGTCTGCATTACACCGTAGACACAGTATGCCGCTGCTATGACTATCTCAGGTGTCCGTGTTATGTAGCAAGCCCCTCTGAGCCAGTAATATACTCTAGATTCTTTTCGATACACTAATTTGGACAAAACAATGCAAGTTCATCTCACGCTTTTGGGGGGACGTCATGGGCGGCCGATGGGCATACAAGAACGTGGGAAGCAGAGGTAGTCCATCGTATTGGCACTAAATTATGGGGCTAGGACAGTAGTGTTCACAATGCAATAATAAAATGGCAATGAATAAATAATGACTAAGCCCCATACAAATTAAGTAACTATTTAGAATAGCGCCAATAACAATACTGTCTGGCCCTGGACGCTGTCCCGTTTGAGCTCAATAGTTCAGGGAGTCCAGAGTATTGATGTTGGGCGCGATCGGTCAGTCGTGTTGCATGATTGGTTGATTCTGAAGGATATCTCTGACTTTACTTGCCTTCAATAAAACTCTCCAGAGAAAAAGTATTAGACTGGTGGCAGCGGAATCGACTGATGATGCAACGATCGACTGATCGTGCAGATAGACCGATTGCGGCCAACATTGACACTGTATGGGGCAACATTATAATAATTACGGAGCTACTTGAAGCTCATCCCAGTCAAAAGTGACGCAGCCCACCTCGCTACCCAATTCCACGAAAATACTGTATAAATAAAACATTTTCATTTTGCGTTTATTATAAGCTTTTGCTTGACCTTTACTAAAATTTTTTAGATGTGTAAATGGAATCATTGTACATTTCTGTGAGCACTGCATTCTAATTTTGTTAGTTTGCAGACTGCGGAACTTTTGCTTATAATTTCAACCATCAGTTTCAATTTTTACCAAGTCCATGAACTTGCTGATCAGTTCATTAGCGAGGGGAAACACTGACCACAACAAGCCTGAAAATTACACTGTAGTCTGCGACAGTGGCTGGACTAGTTGAGTTAATCATAACCTTTGATCCTCCCAACAGTCATAGACTATGACTGTTGGGAGGATCGAGGGATAGACCAGAGTGGATTTTCTCTTCCAAAACAATTTAAATTTAATCTATTTTTGTTCAGAACTCAAAACGGAAGATTAAAACATCCTTGAATCAAGAAAAAAAGTTTTTTCATTCAATTTTGATCATTCAAATTGTTACTAAAATGAACAGTATTTCATAGTTCAAAACTTAAACTTGTCTCTGTCCTTTGAATGTGTTTTGAAAAAGTACTTGCAAGACAACCAATACAATGTACTATGTTTTTTTTAACATAAAAACCATGAAGTGTGTTTTTTTCTGTACTTGCATTCAAGCCAGAAAAAGTATTTTTATGCAAATTGTACTACCTATTTATTTAGCCTAAATGTTTACTTAATTTTCTTCGCTTCTTTTTCCACTACAGATCACTCTTGGTTCTTGCACATGATTTATTGGATTGAACTCGCAGACTGTATGACTCATGATCAACCCATCAGCATATAAGATTATCAACTTTAACTCAATCAAGCTCCTAAATAATGCTGGTAAGTTTTCCATAATCTACTACAGGTGTAGATGTAGGTATTTAGTTAAATTCTGTTTTAGCCATATCCCCCTTTACTGTCAGTGTCTGGAACCAGAATCAATATCATTTACCCTTCCACCCTCATCTACGCTCTCATTAAATGTTTTTTCACCCAACTTTATGCCAAAAAATATCTTGGGAAGAGGCTTTAAAGTAACTTCTGCCCGGAAGAGAGCGGGGGGAGGGGGGTCTTAAGTGAAATAACATTAACAAAAAAGAAAGAAAATTTTTTGGGTGTGCCTCCCCCAGCCCCAAGTGATCCTTCTTTCTTTGTTTGATTCACTCCAGACACCCAACTGTTCTACTGTTCAGATACTCTCCTACTTTAAACACTTATATTTTCTACCTACACGTATCCATTCCAACCACACCCCACAGTTCATCTTTCAGATCCACCCCCTTTATGCACCCTTCTTTCCCAATGATCCATTCTAGGTACACCACACTCAGATCTCTTCTAATATGCAACCTACTTTTCTACAAATCTTGTTCCACCCATTTTCTACCCTTTTCTACCAACAACCTGCAATTACCCCACCACTTTCCTGTTTCTGGACCCACACCATCAACATTGTCAGTTGCATGATCTCATCAATCCCCAAGATAAATATTTATTAACTGTAACCATCGTTTTTTGCCGGATCCCACCCAAAATACTTGGACCCCTTAAATTCCAATCTCTGTCCATTCTGAACTTGTCTGCCAAGCTAAATCCATCCGATCTGGAAACTGATTTGTTTCGCCCTCATGATACACACGTCACATGCAATCCCAAAAATACCCCCTGATCACCCCCAACCCCCACCAAAATACTTTTAATAGTTTCAGAGTGCGTTTTAAATGTTTGACTGTGTGTTCAGCAATTGTTTTTGAGCAAATTTAATTGCCATTAGCTAGTTTTCACTACATGTATAAAAGCTGATCTGTACAACTGCAATTATTTTCACAGAAATTAACAAAATAACATAATAGATGTCTTTATAGATGGTCACATTTGAGTAAAAACAAAAAACAGTCCATGGTTTGTTAGGGAATTTTCGTGCACAATCAGCCTTATTTCATTTGCAGCAATCGAAATAGCAGTGATTTGTGGAGTTTCCAAACGCTAATTCCTCAGCTTTGGAAGTATTTCAGTGATAATATTTCTGGAGGAATGGCACTGGGATGATCTATGTGAATTTGATTGAATACGAAAAATCAGACTTTGTTGTTTCACTGGGGAGTTTTGTGCACAATTATATCAGGCTTTATTTCAGTTGCAACAATCGAAATAGCAGTGATTTGCAGGATTTCCAAATACCATTTTCTCAACTTTGAATGTATTTCAGAGATTTCTGGAGGATTGGTAACTACAGTCGGTCATTACTTGAAGATTGAGTTAAGCAGTTTTGTTTTTCAATCCAAGTCCTGAACTTTGTCTTTAAGTGTGTACCTACCAAATCCTAAAGGTACAATAATTATCCCTTATGTATCAACTCATCTTCATTTACTTCCATCCTGTACATCTAACAAGAAATATTTCTTTTTCTGCTAATGTTCTGGACCCGCCCCCAGTGTCAAACCAGCAAGCTCAAACACTTGTCTGCCATTCTCGACCCACTCAAAATATGTTACCACTACACTTCAAATCTGTTGCAATCCTGAACTTTCACCCCACTTGAATTGTCTGCCATTCTGGACCTGCCAAAACATGTTTCCCCTTACATCAAATCTATAGGCCTATCGATTCCAAACTTTCACCCTACTTAAAAAGTTATCCATTTACTTCAAATGTATATCAGTCCTTAACATGCAGCCCACTTGTATGCCATTCTACACCCAACTTGAACATTTTACTGTTTCTACATGTACTTTGAATCTAAACCACTCCCAAACTTTCACCCTACTTATCTACCATTATAGACCCGCCCCAAACATAACCCCCTCTTCTTTAAATTTGTATCTATTCCGAAAATACATGTACACCCCACTTATCTGCCATTCTGGACCCGCCCCAAACATGTTTCCTCTTCTACTTTGGATCTATATCAGTTTCAAACTTTCACCCAGTCTTCCGAATTGACACGCCCCAAACATGTTACCGCAGACTGCGTGTCTGTCCATCCCAAATGTTCACCCCACTTGTCTAACATATGGATCCACCCCAAAAATGTTATCCATTTACTTCAAATGTGTATCAATCCTTAACATGCAGCCCACTTGTATGCCATTCTACACCCAACCTGAACATTTTACTGTTTCTACATGTACTTTGAATCTAAACCACTCCCAAACTTTCACCCTACTTATCTACCATTATGGACCCGCCCCAAATATGTTACCCCTTCTGCCTCAAATGTGTATCAATCCCAAACATGCATTTTATTTGTCTGTCATTATATGGACCTGCCCAAATGTAATACCCCTTCTACCTTCAAATAAGTAGAAATCCTTAACACGCACCCCTGTTGTCTGCCAATATGGACCAACCCCAAACATGTAATCGCTTGTACTTCAAATCTATCTCAAACATTCACCCCACTCATTTGCCATTATGGACCCCCAAAAAATGTTACCTCAAACATGAAACTATTTCAAATCTTTGTATCAATTCCAAAAAACTTTCACCCTACTTGTAGACCCACCCCAACCATAGTACCCCTTCTACTTTAAATCTGTATCAACTCCAACCTTTCATCCCATTTGTCTGCTGTTCTGGCCCGGCCCCAATCATGTTACCCCTTCTATGGTAGATGTCTATCAGTCTCATAAAAATGCACTCTTTTGCTGTTCTGGCCCCGCCCCAATCATGTTACTCCTTCTATGGCAAATGTCTATCAGTCTCATAAAAATGCACTCTTTTGCTGTTCTGGCCCCGCCCCAATCATGTTACCCCTTCTATATCAGATGTCTATCAGTCTCATAAAAATGCACTCTTTTGCTATTCTGGACCCACCTCAAACATGTTACCCCCTCTGTGTATCAATTCCCACAAACTTTCACCCCACTTGTAGACCCGCCCCAAACATTTTACCCCTTCTACTTTTAGTCTGTATCAATTCCAAACTTTCACCCCACTTGTCTGCCATTCTAGACCCATCACAAACATGTAAACTTTTCTACTTGTGTAACGTGTATCAATCTTAAATAAGCACCGTACTTTATAGACCCGCCCGAAACATAAACCCCTCTACCTTAATTCTGTATTTATTAAAAAAATACACCCACTTATCTACCATTCTGGACACGCCCCAATCATGTTTCCTCTTCTACTTTGGATCTATATCAATTTCAAACTTTCACCCCGTCTTCCAAATTGACACGCCCCAAACATGTTACCGCAGACTGCGTGTCTGTCCATCCCAAATGTTCACCCCACTTGTCTAACATATGGATCCACCCCAAAAATGTTATCCGTTTACTTCAAATGTGTATCAATCCTTAACATGCAGCCCACTTGTATGCTATTCTACACCCAACCTGAACATCTACATGTACTTTGAATTTAAATCACTCCCAAACTTTCATCCTACTTATCTAAGATTATAGACCCACCCCTAACATAACCCCCTCTTCTTTAAATCTGTATCTATTCTGAAAATACACCCCACTTATCTGCCATTCTGGACTCCCCCCAAACATGTTTCCTCTTCTACTTTGGATCTATATCAATTTCAAACTTTCACCCCGTCTTCCAAATTGACATGCCCCAAACATGTTACCGCACTACCTCAAATCTGTCCATCCCAAATGTTCACCCCACTTGTATGCCGTATGGATCTACCCCAAAAATGTTATCCATTTACTTCAAATGTGTATCAATCCTTAACATGCAGCCCACTTGTATGCCATTCTACACCCAACCTGAACATTTTACTGTTTCTACGTGTACTTTCTACATGAATCTAAATCACTCCCAAATGTTCACCCTACTTATCTACCATTATGGACCTGCCCCAAATATGTTACCCCTTCTGCCTCAAATGTGTATCAATCCCAAACATGCATTTTATTTGTCTGTCATTATATGGACCTGTCCCAAATGTGTTACCCCTTCTACCTTCAAATTAGTAGAAATCCTTAACACGCACCCCTGTTGTCTGCCAATATGGACCCACCCCAAACATGTAATCGCTTGTACTTCAAATCTATCCCAAACATTCACCCCACTCGTTTATTATGGACCCCCCCCAAAAAAAATGTTACCTCAAACATGAAACTATTTCAAATCTTTGTATCAATTCCAAAAAACTTTCACCCCACTTGTACACCCACCCCAACCATATTACCCCTTCTACTTTAAATCTGTATCAACTCCAACCTTTCACCCCATTTGTCTGCTGTTCTGGCCCCGCCCCAATCATGTTACCCCTTCTATGGCAGATGTCTATCAGTCTCATAAAAATGCACTCTTTTGCTATTCTGGACCCGCCTCAAACATGTTACCCTCTGTGTATCAATTCCCACAAACATTCACCCCACTTTGTAGACCCGCCCCAAACATTTTACCCCTTCTACTTTTAGTCTGTGTCACTTCCAAACTTTCACCCCACTTGTTTGCCATTCTAGATCCACCACAAACATGTAAACTTTTCTACTTGTGTAACGTGTATCAATCTTAAATAAGCACCCTACTTGTTTGCCATTATGGACCCGCCCGAAACATAACCCCCTCTACCTTAAATCTGTATTTTCTTAAAAAAATACACCCCACTTATCTACCATTCTGGACACGCCCCAAACATGTTTCCTCTTCTACTTCGGATCTATATCAATTTCAAACTTGCACCCCGTCTTCCAAATTGACACGCCCCAAACATGTTACCACAAACTGCGTGTCTGTCCATCCCAAATGTTCACCCCACTTGTCTAACATATGGATCAACCCCAAAATTGTTATCCGTTTACTTCAAATGTCAGTCCATAACATGCAGCCCACTTGTATGCTATTCTACACCCAACCTGAACATCTACATGTACTTTGAATTTAAATCACTCCCAAACTTTCACCCTACTTATCTACGATTATAGACCCGCCCCTAACATAACCCCCTCTACTTTAAATCTGTATCTATTCTGAAAATACACCCCACTTATCTGCCATTCTGGACCCGCCCCAAACATGTTTTCCCTTCTACTTCGGATCTATATCAATTTCAATCTTTCACCCCGTCTTCCAAATTGACACGCCCCAAATATGTTACCGCACTACCTCAAATCTGTCCATCCCAAATGTTCACCCCACTTGTCTGCCATATGGATCCACCCCAAAATATTATCCATTTACTTCAAATGTGTATCAATCCTTAACATGCAGCCCACTTGTATGCCATTCTACACCCAACCTGAACATTTTACTGTTTCTACATGAATCTAAATCACTCCCAAACGTTCACCCTACTTATCTACCATTATGGACCCGTCCCAAATATGTTACCCCTTCTGCCTCAAATGTGTATCAATCCCAAACATGCATTTTATTTATCTGTCATTATATGGACCTGTCCCAAACGTGTTACCCCTTCTACCTTCAAATAAGTAGAAATCCTTAACACGCACCCCTGTTGTCTGCCAATATGGACCCACCCCAAACATGTAATCGCTTGTACTTCAAATCTATCCCAAACATTCACCCCACTTGTTTGCCATTATGGACCCCCCCCCCCAAAAAAAAATGTTACCTCAAACATGAAACTATTGCAAATTTGTATCAATTCCAAAAAACTTTCGCCCCACTTGTAGACCCGCCCCAAACATATTACCCCTTCTACTTTAAATCTGTATCAACTTTAAACTTTCACCCCATTTGTCTGCTGTTCTGGCCCCGCCCCAATCATGTTACCCCTTCTTTTGCAAATGTCTATCAGTCTCATAAAAATGCACCCTTTTGCTATTCTGGACCCACCTCAAACATGTTACCCCTGTGTATCAACATGTTATCCTCTATGCATCAATTCCAAAAAAATTCACCCCACTTGTAGACCCGCCCCAAACATGTTACCCCTTCTACTTTAAATCTGTTTCAATTCCAAACTTTCACCCCATTTGTCTGCTGTTCTGGCCTCCTTCAAATATGTTACCACCTTCTAGTTCAAGTCTATCTCAAATTTTCACCCCACTTGTTTGCCATTATGAACCCGCCCAAAACATGTTACCCCTTCTACTTTGAATCTATCCCAAACTTTCACCCCACTTGTCTGCCAATGTAGACCCACCCTAAACATGTTACCTCTTCTACTTAAAATATGTATCAATCCTAAATGTGCACCCCACTTGTCTGTCATTCTAGACCCACCCGAAACATACAACCCCCTCTACTTTAAATCTGTATCTATTCTAAAACTACACCCCACTTGTCAGCCATTTTAGACCCACCCCAAACATGTTACCCCTTCTACTTCAGATCTATATCAATTTCAAACTTTGCCCCCGTCTTTCAAATTGACATTCCCCAAACCTGTTACTGCACTACCTCAGTCTGTATCCATCCCAAACTTTCACCCCACTTGTCTCCCATATGGATCCACCCCCAAAATGTTACCCCTTCTACTTCATAATGTATCAATCCTTTACATGCACCCCACTTGTATGCCGTTCTACACCCAACCTGAACATGTTATTGTTTCTACATGTACTTTGAATCTAAATCACTCCTAAACTTTCACCCCTCTTATCTGCCATGATGAACCCGCCCCCAACATGTTACCCCTTGTCTTTCAATCAATCCCAAGCAAACTCCCTAATTATCTCCTTTGGTTCCACCCCCAACAAGTTCCCCTCATGCGTAATGAATTATCAGCCAAATAACATGTACCCCCCTTTTTCTAATCTGGATCCGCCCCTATGTCGAGGCCTCATGATGGCACCCTTCTTCAGTTATCCACCTCTAACATAACATTTTGCTAAATGTGAACTTTACGAATCAGGTCTTTAAGTAAATGTACACGTAGATTGATCCTAGGGTTGGTTGTTGATGGGGAGAGGGTAGGCGTTTCAATACATAGTTTGTATTACCTTCTCCCTTTTGAAAAAAATAATCAATGAACATACAATGTATGAAGCGTAGAGTACACAGTGTCTTTAATGCTAAGACAGTTCTTATGAAGTTTTAATGTTCGGTTGTCATAAAACAACTTCAAAAAATTGTTGATTGGTGGCATTTAAAATTTATGCATTTTTTACTTTTATTTTTTGTTTGTAGGACACTCAAGATGATGATGAGCCTCGGTCTGAAGGATGCGCCAGCTTGACTGAAGAGAGCCCATGAGATGCTGCGTCATCATGAATTCAAATCCGTCATCTTCTCACTGCCTCAAGCTACTTTATTATTGATTCAATACTAGGAAATTAAGGTATGTCTGATGTTGTAACTTTTATCTATTGTAAAAAGGTCTGTTTACGTTGATTCTTTGGAAAAACCACATCCACATTGGGAGAGCGCATTCATATTAGCAAACAGAGAATACTTAAAAAAGTTACGAATGAAATCTGATTAAAGTCTTATTGCGTAAACGACCTTTATTGTATGCAGTCTTATGGCTGTTTTTGTAATGTAAAGATATTTTCTTGAATTTGTGTAGAACTTGGCTGAATATTAGTGTTCATATTTTGTAATAGTTCTAAACTGCCTGTCATGATGGGTACGCGAAGAACATTCTATGACTTGATGTAAACATTTGACATACATGTGAAACCTCGTAGCCAGATCAGATGTACAGTATACTCAGTAGCGTAGCTACAGAAAACAAAGCCTAGTTGGCAAGCACTGAAATTTCATCCCGCGCTAATTATCTGACATCCATCTGTCAAATAACTTTACCATGACATCAGCCCCGAAATACAAGTCAAGCCTGTAAATCTTTTAATTAACAAATTATGGCACTACATGAAAACTATGACTGCTTAGTGGCGCCCCCTTTCGGTGGCGCCCAGGGCACATGTCATACGTGCCATACCTTAGATACACCACTGAGTATACCCCATATGTCTTTGACAGTTATTCTCAATATAAACGGACATCAGATGAGTTCAAGTCGTGCTAAAGGTGCACTTGGACAATTAGTTTGGTTTTATGTGATGATAAATTTGGTTGAATTTACTCTTGTATTCACACATTAAGGAAATCTAAGCAAGACGTGTAGAAACTCAGTACAAACTCAGGACGCCAGCTGAGTTGTAGGTGTGGTAAAGATACACTTGGACAATTAGTTTAGTTTTATATTTGATAAGTTTGGTTGAATTTACTCTTGTATTTAAACTTGTTTTAGGAAATCTAGAAGCAAAAAAGTGTGTACAAACTCAGTAGACATGGTAGACCGTTACTGTCGAATCTAAATGTATAGAAGCCTTAAGTGACCATCAATGTTTGCGTATTTCCAAGTTATTGTGTCTTTCAAAGATCATGTCATGCAAAACAACTTCAAATCATTAAGACGTCGTCACATGTAAATATGGCGTCTTGGTTTGTTGGTTTCTTTAATTGTTTATACATTTCTTACAAACAGAGAAATCATGATGGTCTCTTTAAGCTTCCATACAATTGCTTTCCCTCCTTTTGTGCACTAATTACTGCCATTTATGTCTGGTTCCCTGTCTCCAAGTGCTCCTAGAACACTGATTATTGATATATGTAGCAGTTTATATGTCAAATTTGGACTTAAAACTGATTAATACGATAGATACATGGGGTCTATATTATCTTGCTTAATTTGTTTGGACTTAATACACCATGGCTGATGAAAGATAGATTCTTAGCCTCAACCCTACAATAATAACACCGTAAATGCATGAACTCAAACATAGCCTACCAAATTTCTGTGTCCTAATGTTAAAAACTCATAATGGAGAAGTATCTTGTGTTTGTGTATAACATGTAAAATGTTTGAAGGCCTTAAATTAATGTTTAAAACTATTTAAAGCTTTCAATATGCATAATTTGTTATAAACATGTATTTTCTTGACTAATTTCGTTGAATTGAAATGAATGTTTGAGTAGTGTAGAACACCATGGGAAGTTTAGAGAATGTGTTTAAGACCGTTTAAAGGCGCTGTTGAGCTGTAATTAATCAATTTAGTGATTTTTAGCAGTAAAATTGTGGTAATAAATTAGTTTTTTTAGAAAAAAAAATTTTTTTGAAAAATATTTAACGAGCGTGCGTTTCAGGCGATTTTAAAAAAATGAAAGACCGTTAATTTTTTTTTTTCAAATATTTTTTCAATTTTTTTTTTTCAAATATGTTTTTGAAAAATATTTAACGAGCGTGCGTTTCAGGCGATTTTAAAATAATGAAAGACCGTTAATTTTTTTTTTTTTTTTTTTTTTTTTTTTTTGGAAAAAAAAAATTGACTTCCCTTCCCGGTCCACCTCCCCTCTCTCCGTCTCTCTCCCCTCCATCGTCCTCTCCGTGTCCACTCCTCCCTCTTGTGTGTCTCCGCCATGTTGTCTCCTCTTCTTTGCGTCTTGGGGTCCTCCGTGTGTGTTCCTCTTGCGAGCGTGTCCTCTTCTTGTCTTGATCTCTTGGGTCTTGTCCGTGCTTGCTTGTCCTTTGCCGGGGTTCGAACCCATGCAGGTCTTGCGATCTTGTTCCCTCACGTGCGTGCGCTTATCCATTAGGCCAACGCTTGATCCGGGACCGGCATACTTTTTTGGACCCGATGAATATTAGACCGAATAGTGTTGCAATAATAACGTAAGCAAAAATATATAAAATATATGGGAAAGGGCGCCCTCTGTCGTCGTTAAAGGGCGCCCTCTGTTGATATTATTTATTTTTTCTCATTTATTTATTTGATGATGAGCGCCCTCTTGTGACAGAAATTGTTGATGGTTTTAGCCACTTAAATAATAAAAGTCAACTTTTTGGATGGAATAATTTCTTTATAAAAAAAAACTATAATCAATGTCGGGTTTATTTCTCTATTCCTAAATTATTTAAATTTAATAATATTCAATGTAAACACACAAAGCTGAATAAAAGATGCAGTGAGAAAATATCACATTTTTATGGCAAAGTATATCATTTTATTGTAATAATTTTAGAAATTACAAACTAGTTTAGAATTAAAAATAACATTAAAATGGGAAAGTATTTATTGTTATTAGGATACACCATGAAGTCCTAATAAATAAGTTGACAAGCAAATTGATGGATAAAGAATCTTCAAGTTATTTGCAAACGAATAATCTGTTTAATTAATCCTGATCCTCAAAATTTAAAAACAAGTACTAAGTTCATTGTAAATAACCTATGATAGTTTGACACATGAAGCTGATGAAAAACTTAATGATGATCGATATAAAACAGTATTGGAAACTTTCTTATTTAAACACATCAAGATTTAAAAGGCCAAGCTCTTATCGTAAAATTTTCTGAAAAGTATAAGCACCCATTTTCAATTTATGTTCACAGATTAATTTGGCTTGAAACTTGGCATGGTGGAAATGCAATCTAGTCAGGTTTGAAGTAACCCAAAATAAATATCTCTTAAGATTGAAATTCCAATGAGCTGTATGAGTTGATTCACCACTGGCTCTTTTCATAGCCACCAAAAACCATAATAGAGTTTCATTTAAATGGTGTTACCGCAAAGTCTACCAGATTGTACACAAACCAGTTGTTTGTTTAGAAACAAAATAATTGGAATGAAAGAAACAAACAGAACTAAGTCCTGTAACAAAAAAAACCAGGAGCGTACTTTTTTAGAAGTCCATCTGAAATATTCAATAGGGTGGAGGATGCAGGTGGTTGCACAGACCCAACAAGAAGTTTTGCTCTTGGAGCCACTTGTCATTTACATGTATGTGCCATCAAATAAAGGGTCATTCAAAGTAAAGCATCTTCAATGCAGAACGCAAGATACTTCATAATTTAGAGTCTGTACTATCATCATCAACAAAAGTCAAGAGGGATGAAGAACTGTAGCAGAGTCTTTTGCACAATCATCCACAACCTTGAGTCAGCAATGTCTTCTACACAATGTCAGGGGAGGTAGGATCCAATGGTTGATGGTCCAAACAGTGGTCCTTTCTTCTTTTGGATTCAAGAGATCCACAGTAGATCAGTTGGGGTGGACATTGTCCTTTCTCGTAAGTGTTGATGGCCAGCATGTCTACAACCAAAATGATAATGTCAAAACATTAGTCAAATCTTACTTGGCATCAAATTGACAAAAAACAGGTAAATAGACGTTTCTGAAGAAAAAACAAACAAAAAATAATTAAAAATATTTAAGCTGACACTGCACAAACAAATTTTTTTCCAAACCAAAAATATTGACACTATGCTAAGAAAATTATGTTTTTCAAAAACCTTGCACTGTACCCGAAAATTGTTTCTCTCAGAAAAACAAACACAAAAACAATTAAAAACAATCAAATTAATGATGTAAAAAAAACCCAGGTAAAATTAACAATGGGGTTAGGGTTAGTAATGGGGTTAGGGTTAGAGTTGGAAATGGGGTTAGGGTTAGGGTTGGTAATTGGGTTAGGGTTGGTAATGGGGTTAGGGTTAGAGTTGGAAATGGGGTTAGGGTTTGGGTTGGAAATGGGGTTAGGGTTAGGGCTGGAAATGGGGTTAGGGTTAGGGTTAGGGTTGGTAATGGGGTTAGGGTTAGAGTTAGGGTTGGTAATGGGGTTAGGGTTTGGTTTGGAAATGGGGTTAGGGTTAGGGTTGGTAATGGGGTTAGGGTTTGGTTTGGAAATGGGGTTAGGGTTAGGGTTGGTAATGGGGTTAGGGTTAGAGTTGGAAATGGGGTTAGGGTTAGGGTTAGAGTTGGAAATGGGGTTAGGGTTTTGGTCTGAAAGAGGGTTAGGTTTAGAGTTGAAATGGGATAAGGGTTGCAATATACATTTTATATTTATTTCATGAAATGTATTTAGAAGAGTTTGAGGAGATTCAAAATCATTTTACCCCCCAGCCTCGATTTGGTTATATGGATTTCAATCGGACAAGAAGATGGCTGTGTCAAGTTTGAGTCTCTACCATGTCTACAGCTATCATGCTACAGGAACAGTTTACCTGAACCTTGTCTGCCTTATGCCAAGTAATGACAGGATAGATTAATTTAATATGATTGATGTTTACTCACCATGTTGTGGAGATTTACTGTTGATATTCTGAAGTGCGATCTATGATTGTCTCTCAATAGGATTACCAGGTACACCACAAACCTGACGAAATTAATAAAAAAGAAGAGGCATTCACAAAAGCCATAAAAAATTCAATCAGCATTTCTTGGTACAAGAGACCAAGACCAAGAAGAGTGGACAATGAAATGTAAGGGAAAAACGTCCAAGTACTCCACACTTTGATAGCTTAGAGCTTGAATATTGAATTCTACCATAAACTTAGCAAATGTATTGGCGTGCACTCGAAAAGACAAAAAATAAGCACAAAACAAAAGTTTTCCAAATGAATCAAAATGAAAAAGAAAACAAAAAGGGCATTTGATTTTTCACTGAAAACTAAATAAAATAATCGATCATTTGAACTATTTTCGTGTAAATCTTTTGATGTTCAGAAAAAAATTAAACTGTCAAAAATATTAACTTTATCAGGACTGGAGGAGGCACGGTGTGCCCCCCAACTAACTTTTGCACATAGCAATTTAACTCTTAGTCTGATCACCACAAAAATTTCTGACTTTTCCCAAAATATGTCTAGCCAAATATAATTGATACCGAGGGTTAGCTGTTGCCATGGTAACCATTTGTTTGACCTTGACTCACACGATTTTAATGTTTTTTAGTGTTTTTTTTGACATATTGAACACAATTTCCCCTCGTTTTTTGTTTGTTGCCAGAAAAGTGATAGTGATGAGTCACGTGATATTCTGAAATACTTTTGGGAATTCAAAATGGCTGCCATATTTGGTGGCCATCTTGGATTTTGTGTTTTCAGCCTATAATTAGGGGTTAAAATTGAATCAAGTTTTTTAACAATTCAATTTTTTGAACATGCTAATTTCTTACTTTCACCAGACCAAAACATAACTTGGATTTGTCAATCGAGCCTTAATGATGCTCCCTGGACCCTGGGCGGCGACTATTTTGATTTTTAAGTGAAAAAATGCAAACAAACAAAAATCCCCTAAAAATTGGAAAAATTAATGGATTATAGCATCCCTAATGGTGACTCCGGTTATTACATTGCATTCAAATTATATTGATCATGTTAAAATGAACAAGTTTGCCAAGTTTCAAAACACTTGGACAAAAAATACAGAAATTATGGGGAAAACACAAGTTTTGACTAAAATGGGCAAAACAAAGTCAAAAACGCCCTCTAGTGACGTTTTTTGGAAAATTGTCGACGTCATCATATAGAATTTGGTGAAATGAACATTTGTGGCAAGTTTCATTAAAATCGGTCTAAACTAGTTTGCAAAATACAGAGGGCCCCCCCTCCCCCACTCCGGTCTCAGGACATAAAAAAACCCTGGTCCTCATTGGGTTAATTCAAAAACATTTACCTTTAAGAGAACACACTTGTAACATTTTTACTGCCAAAATTACGTAAACAAATCAACTTAGCCATGTCTGGGAGTAATATGGTGATTATACAGAAACGAATGGTCTCTGAAGGGTAAACCAACAATTATTCAGTATAATAACCCACAAGGGAAACTGACTGCGTAAATTTTAATTCAATTTTGTGCTGAACAAAGAAAAACTTACTGGAGTCGGATATGAACCAGCAACCCCCAGATTAACATACCGGCGCTCTACCAACTGAGCTATTCAGCCCTAGTGTTGGCGGTCTTAATTCCCTATTTTGTCAATATCTGTGTTTGGGGGTGTCAGTCAGAAGCCATTCAACCTGAAAATGCCGTGTAACCCAGGATGGCACCCAAAGTATATGATACAACCATAGCAGCTATAATGTATAGCTCTTAACCTGGGAAGCAGCAGGACAGGGATCCCCTTAAGGGGATGCAACTTTTTTATTTCAGACATTAAGCAATAAACCACAACGGAAACTGACTGGGTAAATTTCCATTCAATTTTGGGGTTCGCCCCAATAACGATTAACTACAGCTATGTGATGAATGCACTATGTGATAAAAGGGTCCCTACCTCCTGAGATCTTGAACAGAAGCTGCATTGTCTTTAGGATCCTGATGCTGTGCTAAACATAGATCATCTTAGTTGTCTACCAGACTACAGAGTAAGTGAACTTCATGTCAAGTATGGGACATCATCCAGATTCAATGACATCCTCTCTCTGGTTCCAATGTTGTTTCATTCATTCTGAAATAAAAATGCTGAAGACATAAATATTACATTTCAATAAACAAACGTTTAACCAAATGAGGACACCATCAGAGGAATGGAACCTAGGCCATAGGAAACATGTTTCAATTAATCAATCAACGCAAAAATATGAAATTCAATCTGAGGCTTGGGGTCAAACAACTTTAGGCAGTTGGTACTGGAAGTCCTATTTACATGTATATGTTTCCCTTTCCTGGAAACGGAAGCCGTCTTGCGACGCCATTATGTACTTTCAGACCACCAGAACAAAGGTTGCCTAATTATTCAACTACAGCGTGTGCGTAGACCACGCACGCGCTGCCTCACGCTTCGATTCACCCACAAAAGGACAAAAAAAGGTTGTGCATGTACTCGTATTTTGTGGCCATTGAAAGGTGGTTTCTGTGTAATCCTTGATTATAGACCTTTGTCCTATTGTTCCAAGAACGGGATTATGAGGCATTGAGAGGCTTCCACCATTGTTCATTTATTGTATTTTGGCTGAATGGAGGTAAGTCAGAGTGAGCCAGCAATCGAGCCATGGTTCCAAGTTTAGTGCCACTGATATGCCGTGTTATAACGGCTGATGTTTTACAATTCACGCTGTGTAAATTTGACATTTACTCGGTCGAGAAACAAAACGGACGATCCTACAAAGAGAATCTTTCTTCTCTTGGCATTGTCAAGTCAGAGTTTCTTAGTACCAGCGGTACCCTCAAAGTAAAAAAGATTCCGGCAATTCCACCAAAAGAATCTAGCCAGGGGGACGGGACAAAAAAAACCAAAAGAATCTTGGCGGTAACTGGTTAAGTAAGCTCATCCATTGAGGCAATGGAGGTAATAGACTTATTTAGCAGCAGTCATTTTAACATCTATCTAAAAACTAAGCAGTCATTTTGTGTTCCTTCCATTAAAATCAATGTGTCCAAACAGAGGCTGGTAGGGCTGATTAGTCTGCTCCATATTGAGTATCAGTCTTCTTTTGCTGGTACTCTGTTCTACCTAATCTACTGAGTAAAACTTATTAGTTAGCTCTCATACTCAACTATGTGGAGTAAATTAATATTTACCTCACATACTGAGGTGATGGCTGACGGGCAGTTCTCCCGGCCTCTATGTCACAACTCAGAGATGAAACGAAGCATCCATTTTGGAGAGTTGCTGCTCGACTGGTAGTAGGGCAGTTGTTCAAGTTTCTTATTCCATCTTAGACAATGCAGCAGTACACAAAGCCGACAGTCATCCGAGATGGAGTGTCCTTCACAAGTCCTTCTTGAGGTAAGGTGGTGGACAGTTTGATCTGCAACATACAGGTGATGACAGTAAATAAAGAGCTCTGCAGTGTTTTTCTTGGAAAAAAATTGGAAAAGAATGACAACTTTATGCACTTGTCATTGTAAGGCAGACCAGTTTCTTTAAATTTTCCTTCTCCCTAGGACTAAATCCCAAAATTATACTTAGAATTATATATGTGGAGCGCAATCATTGCGCGATCGGTCAATCATGATGCCTTATTGGTTGATCCCCCTGTCACCAGTCATAAAACACTTTGTCTTTACAATTCACAACTCTGGAGGATTTTTCATTTTAAGACGGCGGCATGATGATGTCAATGCATCGTAACTGTTACAATCACAATTATTGGATGCATTTGAGTGCAAAGTTGCGGAATATAATCACAAGATGAAATCTGGACATGCCTATTATCTTTGATAGCTTGAGTGCAGTTGGCGATTTTCGAGCCATTTTGTTGCGTCTTTGTCATCGTTTTGGCTTCTGACTGGACCCCCACGAGCAAAGAGGTTTGGCATTGCACAGGACCGCCCACCAACATAGGGCTGGTTAGCTCAGTTAGTGAGAGCACTCGTACCGTATTTGAGAGGTTGTGAGTTCGACTACAGCATCACCCAAATTTTCTTTGCTCACCCCAGTTTATGTAATATTTCGCAGTCAGTTTCCCTGTATATATGTTCTGCGTAAATCCACGTAAAAAGCCTGTATCCATTCGTTGTGCATATCCTCACTACTGCCGTTTACCAGGGGGCTGATCCCTGGCTTATTGGCAGACATGGTTTGGCTTGACCCCCACCAAGCAAAGAGGTTTGGCACTGCACAGGATCGGCCACCAACATACGACAGCTTAGCTCAGTTGGTTGAGAGCTCGTACCGTACTTGAGAGGTTGCGGGCTCAAGTATGGCATCAGTCAAATTTTCTTTGTTCACCCCAACTTATTTAATAATAACAAATAAAAATCAATTACAAATATTGAAATTGTCATCATTTGGAAAATTTTTGGAACGGGGGTGTGCAGAAAATCATATCAAATTGCCCAAAACAACCTAAACACATGTTTCCCTGGGCTGGCACTATGTACAACCGTCCATGTCAAAATTTCAAAACAGGAGTACAGTGAGCGCTCCAGTTGCATTAGTACCTAACCCCATAAATAGGGCCAATCCACTTCGTATTCTTGGCCTAAGCACTAAGTTGCAATCCAATCTTTGTGCCCACACTGTGGTTTTCGATCTCCAACATTCCTGATCATAAAACTCACCAATAGAATGCTACTGTACTTGCAGATCAGCCTTGCTGCTGGAATTTTTTGGAAAACAATCAAAAATTGTGTGATAAAATTAAACGCTTTCACAGAGTAAATTTTTGTACGCAACTCACTTGAAGTAATTTCACTTTTTCTTTGAGGAGTCGTACACATATCCTCATAATTGGGGGTCACAACATTTCTTTTCAATGTTATGATATAACATGTATAAAGGGATCGAGCACCAGTCCTAACATTTGGGTTCGATAACTTGTGATAGGGCTTGGCATGCTGGGTAAATCAGTCTGGTCCCCCGTTATAGCTTGGCAGTTGATAACATCATTATTGCAAAGTTGTTGAGGGAACTCGAGAAAGTGTGGTTAAGACCCAAATATTGTGGCTGGAGATTGATTCAAAGCTGTATTATAATAACGTTAAAAAGCAATTTTGTGAACCCCAATTTATTATGCCATGGTTGACATAAAATTCCATCAAAAGCCTAGGATTTATCGCACGGGGGATCGTGCGGAAATCTTCTCCTGACTCTGCCTGTGAGTCTGACATGTCTGAAAGCAACGGCTGACCGATCACTGAGGGATAAATTTGCCCCAAAAAGTAAGTCTCGATTCGATAGTTGATGTCTGGTTTTAGAGGACAGGGTTCGTTGGGCCAAGAAGCGGAGGTAGTCCAGCGTATTGGCACAATGTATGGGGCAAATTATGATGGCTAAAAATGTGTACCGTGAATGGAGACCCAGTAACTGGGGCGCTGTACTCCCTTTTTGAGATTTTGACATCATCGGTCATACTAGCGCCCCAGTCCGTGGTATATTTGGAAAGTGCGGCGAAGCGGATTTTTTATGAATCAGTTACAAAATTGTCAAAATTACGACAAAGACTTAACAGAATTGCTTGAAAATCGCCTACTGGCTTCTCAAAGTATTTACGATGAAATAAAATGCATTTAATTGTACTCAAGATCATTTTCGGTCCTCCAAATCGATGATTTTAGCCCACTCTCAAATTTGCCATTAGAATCGCCATTTTGAACGTGATACTGAACTACTGTGAGTATTTCTGCAAGGAAGGATTGCATGTTCACTGAGGCCCTGACTTTCATATTGTTTTCTGCGCAGTCAACGCAGGATGCAAGGCTGTGTGTAGCACCAATGTTCGCTGATGCCCAGACATTCATATTGATTTGCGCAGTCAATGCAGGATACCAGCTGTGTAGACTGCGCGGACCACAATATGAAAGTCAGGGCCTCAGTGAACACGCAATCCTTCCTTGCAAGCAATTCTGTTGAGTCTTTGTCGTAATTTTGACAATTTTGAATCGCTGCACTTTCCAAATATACCACGAACTGGGGCGCTAGTACCAGTAGACTAGTACAGAGTAGTACGACTGATAATGTCAAAATCTCAAAAAAGGAGTACAGTGCCCCAGTTACCGGGTCTACTGTGAATGATAGTGCAGGCAATTTGTTTTATACATTACAATCAGTCTGAATGAACATTAGTTGTGAGTTCATTACGGCAAAAAGGCCGTATCCACTGTTTGGACATTGAAGCTGTAGTGTTATATTACAATTAATTTCAATCACAACAGCACTGCACGCACCATGCATCCAGCGTGTACACTGTAAATGTAATCAGTACTCAGTAGTGTTACTGTTATGAAAATAACATTACCAATCGTTGCAGTCAGAATGTAGATTATATAACTTTATAACTTACCTTGAGGGTATGGGTTGATACTCCAGGCCTTTGATGAACAGCCACATTGATATGAATCCTTATAGGTGGTCTTATTAAGAGACATTTCGTCTGAAGTTTTTTAAGTTGAACAGTGACATTTCATCAATGTCAAAACTAAACTACATAACAAAATAATATTGAACTATGGAGGTCGCACTTCACAATATCAAAAACATTCAGACCACTTTATTTTTGGGGGAAGACGAGTGGACGATTTAGGATAAGACATTCAGAAAGTTACTATTGGTAGTTATTCTGAGCATAATACATTTTCGGTGATTTTGATGCTTTGAAGCATACTATCAGCCGCAAAAAGGGAAACAAGTTTAAAGAAAACAATTAACTGTTATTATAAATAAAGCGAGTTGTCGACACAACCATGGAACAAGAGTCCGTCGATCATCCTTCACATTTTTTAATAATCGTAAAAAAAAGAAAACAGAAAAAACCAATAAAAAAAGCGAGGGTTTATTTTTTCGGTTGTTCCCCCTTCTGTTCATTAACAGGAAACTTCGCCAACTTTCAATAAATCAATTAACAATAGGGTGACCTATTCAGCGCAAATGTTAACTTACTGGGACAGGGGTGGCGGGGTGGGGGTAAGAGGCACATAGTGCCCCCTCCGTATTATGCCCCCAAAGTTCTCAAGCGATTTTTATATGAAACCTGCCTCAAATGCTCATTTCACAAAATGTTTATTTGTTGTAATAAATAATTTTAAGAGATAATTTATTGGTGTGTCACCGTTGGGAGCGCTATAATCGTTGGTTTATTCAATCTTTTGTAAACAATCATTTTTTATAGTTTTTTCCCACAAAGAAAACAGTTTAACTGCCAGCTTTTGGGTCCCAGGTTGAAATGACGAGGTCTGGCTAACAATTCTTTAGTATATCTTGACTCGAAAGGTTGGAAATTAGCTTGCTAAAAGTATTTCATTGATGAAAAAATAATGATATAGTTGAATTCCCCAAAACAGGCTGAAAACACAAAACCCAAGATGGTGGACACTTTAAAATCCCACAATGCATTTAACACTATTACATGACACATCAGTTCCATTTTTAGAGGAGAAAAATTGAAATTATTGTTGAAAAAGACAAAAAGTAAATCACTAAAAATAAAAATCACTAAAAAAAACCCAAAAAATAATAATAATAAAAAAAATTGACCCAAGGTCAAACCAACGGTTGCCATGGTAAAAAATGACCCATGATAACATTTTTAATACAATATGACCCTTGATAAATATTACGAGAGGTTATAAAATTGGGTGGGGATCAGATGCGGTGTTAAAAAAGTTATGGGCAAATAAAAGAGTTCCTCCCACCGTCCTGATAGGGTTAAAATGAAGCAATTATTTTTGCAGAACGAATCGAATCGCTCAAAGTTGTTTTGCAAAGACATGTATAATTCCATCGGTCATTTATTTTCAAATATTTAGCTTGATTTAAAGTTATATAGTTTTATTGAAATAGCTTACAAATTCTCTGCACCCCCGCCGAAAAAAAAAAAATAAAATAAATCCCAGATCAGAATAATCAACCCAGACAGTGAATCGCTGAAATATTCGAGTGCGCCCTCTTCGGTTCAAAGTTAGGTGAGGTCTTATCCCTCACAGTAACAGGGTGGGCAGTCTGTGGCGTCTCTGGCATTTGTGCTCATAACTTTTCACGGCAATGCCTCAGTTTTGTGACTTTTCCTAAATACGTTTAAGGGTCAAAATCATGAAATAAATAAATAAATGGGGGTCTAGTGTTATCATGGCAACCGTTTATTTTTACCTTGTAACCACGTTTTTACGTCAAACATTTTTTTTATAAACTGTAGAATATTAATCATAAATTTTTGCTTTAGTTTATCAAGAGTGAGTCTGAAGTATCACATGACAATCTTAAATGCATGATGCATGATGGGAATTCAAAATGGCCACTTGAAATAGAACACCATGATACAACATTTAATAAAATATTTTTCTAAGGAGCGTGATGGTTCAAAGAATTTGGCTTTTATTATCGTCACCAAGCAAGAGTGTAATCTACAACAACAATAATACATATTATATAATTCAAATATTGTACAAATTTAATTAAAAATATGTTAACGGGGTTCCATACGGTTATATTAAAATATCACAAGATAAATATTTCATATCACTATACCATGGTATTATATAATATATACAGCTAAATGCTTCTCTAAGTTCGGTGTTTTGTGTGAAACTGTAGGCCTATCATTTTTTTCAAAACTGTTGTGCTGTGCTAACCTTTTGGCGCCAAAAGGCACCCATTCTTTCTGCAAACATTCCTAAACATTATATTCTCTAGAAAAGGATCAAAATTGCTAAATTGACAATTTTCTTTGTCCTGTGTTAACAAACATCCTCCTCAATTTCCATAACTTAACTTCCCAAAACATTTTGAAAACTTGGTCTACATTTCTGAGTGAGGAAGTGATGAATTAACAGAAAAGCATAAACTTAAAGTTTACACACAGTTCAGATAGGTTTATCTGAAACGCTGACAAACAAAAACAACAGCTCAAATACAAAATGGTAACTAATTTAAATATAATTTCTACAGAAATTTTAGATAAAATCCGGGACATTCTCAAAAGTTCTCATAGGTAATAACAAAATCAAGTTTGTTTATACAGCAACCAGCACTTTTCTTGAGTTATAAATTTTTAAAATTTTGGCGTACGCAATTTCAGCAATTAAACTAGTTTCAGGTAATTACAAGTGGCGTTTCAGTGCATTTCGATAAAAAATTGCTCTTTTTAAAATCCATTGTTTATCAAAAGATAAAAGATAACAATTAAGTCTATAGGAAAATAAGAATATTCATAAAATTATTGAAAAATAGCTCTTCAAAATCAAAATCAAATTTGGTAAAAAGTGGTAATTTTAGTAAAGGAAAATTACAGGATTCGAACTGGCCTTTCAACTCCAGCATGCTCGGTGGGTCTAGTGGTTATTATAAACACTGCTCTAGAATGTGGATGTCTTGGGTTCAAATCCCATCAGAGCAGACTGCTGATTTGTTCCCCTGCTGGACTTAGAGAGCATTGAGTATACAGTGCTTATCATCGGTGTAAAGGTAAAACCAAAATCATTATCTTCTTTTTTTTTCACAAAAAAGCCTTCAAACATCAAGATTTTTTTTTGTATACAAAAATCTTTGATAAATTTATTCTTCAAACCAGTCATCTGTTCTATTGGTCGCTATACCATCTTCAATTGTGATTTCTTCAAACTCCAGTGACTCTATAGAAATGCCTGACCCTTGACTGCCCACCTCATCTTCTTCTGTGTCAATCCCTTCTCTTCGTCGAAGCTCCGCCTCTACCTCTCTAAGGATGAGTTCTTCATCCCATTCTACCTCATTCTCATCTTCCTCCTCCTCTTCTTCTTCATCTTCTTCGTCGTCATCTTTGTATGTCTTTGCCATGTCAGATAATTCCCACTGATGTATAATAAAGTATATTAATTCATCAATTAAAGTTTTTGACAAATAATAAATAAAAGTAATAACAAAATGCAATAATTAATAATTACAGTGACAATAAAGTCAAAAGCAGAAAGAACAAAAATCATTGGAAATAAACATATTGTTTAGAATAATAAATAAAATAAAAATAGAACAGAACTATTCACTGCTAACAGATGTTAATAATTTGAAGGTCAAAGGTAGAATACAGGATTGGCATTCATCAAAAACTAGTTCAAGTCTTTGTATAGAATAGCATATGTGAAAGGAGTTCGTGCTCATATATGTATACCTTTTCAATAGGAGTACGAGCCAGGGGCGGGGGTGGGGTGGGGGTAGTTGCCAGGCCCCAATTTCGGGCAACACAGTGGGGGAAATTTGGACAAAGCAAGAAGCAAAGAAGATAAAAACGTTTTATTCGAAATTGGTTCTTGTGTTTTTATCTGTGTAAAATTTCGGGCAAATCAATCCCTCTGCCCCCTTATACGCCTATGATCTTCCCTATAACATAGTGAAGTATCGTAAACTTACCTTAAGAGTGTGTAAGATGGACACACCGAGTTGTAGGTGCTAACAATCTACTTGGTGCATGGGATGAGATCTTGGGAAGAGTCAACACAGGGTATGAACCTGAGTAGAATAAAATGATAGGCATTCAATGAAATTCATATCAATTCAATTTTATTAGTCATGCCCAGCATGAAAATTGCACTCTTGTTTTATACCAAACAAAATTAAACTCGTAAAAACTTAGAATGAAAACAAGAAACACTACATTTACAAAAGTTCAAGTACTACACCACATGAACAAAGCAGTCAACTCAAGTCATTAATAGTGGCGAGTTTCCTTCTTGGCGAATCCGTAAATGGGCATCATGAAAGAGTCTACAAAACCTGCTGAAAGCAGTGATTATTGCACTTCTGATACGTATTCGTGCTAAGCGATGAGCCTCAAGTGTTTGAGAACAATGAAGCTGCTATTGGGAGAGCCCCCAAAATGTACATAGCGCCCTCTATGCACAAATTGATCCAGCCGATCGTGTTCAAATTTCAAAAGGAATTGAATTGAACGATATATTTTTCAAATATCTCTTAGTCAAAAGTACAAACTATGTATTTTACAAAATTATTCTATGAGTATCAAATGATTTCCTTAACGTCACCCTTTACCTTGCATACAAAAAGGTTAATTTTAGGTAGTCTATAGTGTATACATTTTCAAAATGATTAAAATGTTCATATTGTGCAGAACATTTTTTTAATTTCCTTTATGATCGGAAACATAAAACACGGTCAACAGACACAAACTTTGGAAAATGAGAGAAAAAAAAACAAAACAAAAAAACATGAGAGAGAGAGAGAGAGAGAGAGAGAGAGAGAGAGAGAGAGAGAGAGAGAGAGAGAGAGAGAGAGAGAGAGAAACAAAAAGATTGATGTAAGATTATTTTGCTATTATTTATTAAATATTTATTATTTCATACAAAAAAAAAGTTGACCATAAACGGTAAATTAAATAATTGGCTCCCAGGATGTGTGAACAGAAAGAGAGACCTGTGTGCCTTTCACCGCTAGCTCAAAGTCCGCGATAACGACCGAAGCTTTCCTGTCGACACGTCCGGAATAAACCAACAATGTTGTATTAATTTCCCCCGACCCATCACTTCATAATCACTTCCAGATCCAAATAACATATCATCGCAGAAATAAGCCTACGTTCGAAAGATGTGTGTCAAAATGTCCGCATGATTTTTTTATTACCAATACATCCATCATAAAGGTCCGATCCTACAGCCATTTACACGACCATACAGCATTATTATTTCAAGTTATTTAGGTCATGCTGAGGTGACACTGGCTCTCCTTGTCCAGATTCATTTCCTTCGCTCCCTTTCCCCGACAGCCGTGCATGCAACAACTTCCAGGGTTCACGAATTCTACAGGCACGGGTTTGCCCAGAGCACACATTCTTCTAGTTTTACAGCTGTTTAAACGAAGTCTTTGTAAAAGTGTCATTAGAAAAACTGGGGTGTCATGCACTGCCCGAAGACCAACTATAATTTGATTCTGGTATTAATTTCATTTTTTTTCCACTTCCAATTTTACAATGATGACATTTTGAATCGATTCACTACACAATGTTCCTTAATACCAGATCGAGGCGATGTCGTTCTGTAGGCTGGTACTCGGGCAAGTAAAGAGTGCTCAGAGTAATTGAGACGTCAGGATTCAAAGCAAATAAGGCCCAGGTTTTCCTCTTATTTTGAAACTTCATTTTCTTTCTTTTTTTCAGCGACTGGGGAATTATAAGATTTATATAATGTAGGCAAGTAGGGCAAAATTAATATCAAACCGGTGTCACTGAATGGTCTTACTGAAAGATTGCTATAGTCATTCTGCGTGTATTATTATTTATTTTTTCGGCACGGCCGACTTGGTTGCCCACAATCACGCAATCACGAATATTAAACAAATAATCGGACGGGCTGAACAAATTCTTTCCGGAGTCGTGTGGATGTGATGACAACAGAATGATCTAATTTTGGACTAATTTAAAGGGGTCGTCTAACAGTAAAGAAACCTTCAACTTTAAAGTGCGTCCACAGTATTGGTATGATTTAAATAATAAATGATCACAGATTTGCACATGACTTACATGGTATAAAGATGGCCATAGTGGAAAACTTCCCTTGAAATATTTCCTGCAGAAATGCAATATATAGCTTTTGAGAAATGAGTAAAACAATTAGTTTTGATCTTGATGTCCAAAAACTCGATGTTTGAAAACAGTGACAACAATGATGAGGTACTCTTCCCACCATTTACTCGTGACTCCGATGGCAGATGGAGCTTCAACTTTCACAGTTTGTACACAGCTATATTTATGTTTGCTCACACGTATCGCATGTAACTGCGAATTCAGTGCTTAGAAAAAGTACAAGATTTGTGTAATTATCGAAAAAAAATACCCGAGTATTACTTCACATAAGTATACTATCCACCCCCAGTGATATACTTTTGTCAGCTGAAACAACACCAAATCTCATATGAAAACTCCCCAAATCACCGCTCAGCTTCGAACCTCGCAATCGAGATTAAAGTGGTTTTCGTTGTTTGATGAAATATTCACAAGTTTTTGTTTGATGTGATGATTAAAAACTTATCTTTTAATTAAAAACCAAGGTTGGAATTAGACCTAAGTATGTATGTGGCAATTGCCTCTACAATATCTCAAAAAGAGTTTACATTGATAAGCGACCTATGTAAAATTGCAAGCTTTGCGTGGTGTAGAACGCTTCGACCAGTGTGTAATGTTCGTCTTCAAGATACTGGAGAATGCGCGAAATCTGAAATCCAAGCTTTGATTTAACACTTCAGTTATGCAAATGGACGAACGTGAATAAACCAACTTCACACATAGTAACTGTTCGTGTTTTTACTATTTTTAAAAAAACTTGAGTAGGACCTGGCACTTGCATTAACTCTAAACTAGGCCGTGTCCGAATTAATGGCTCCGGCAGTGGCTGTGGTCGAATTTCCGGAAAGGCATATTGTTTTCAATTTATTTCTTTTTTTTTCCGGGGTGGGATGGGGAGGGGGGGGGGGAGTGGGGTCGGGGCGGTTGGGAGGGAGAATCGTGCAAATGGCAGTATTTCAGCCAATCAATTTCATGGACGAAATTTCATGGACGATAGTATTTCAGCCAATCAATTTCAGCCGATAGGTATATGGGTATCAAATCATTCATTGTCTTCGTTAATTTACATTCATGTGTCACACTTGATATTTGAGTGTGCAATGTTTAACTGTTGTCATGGTGATGTATACATCTTTGTTGTTGTTGGTTTTTTTTTGCAGAAAAGAACAATTCATCATCTTTCCTATCTTTAGAGGACTCTTTTTGCTTTCTGAAATCCGGATTGTTATAGTCTGGCCCGACACCACACAGATGAAATTAACCTTGAGATGAGTTTTCAGTATTATAATTGCCCCCCTTTGGGGCTTTAGATTTATGTTCTTGGCAGACTCGATTAAAATTAACTCTTTGCAAAATCGGTCAGATGCAAACAACATATAACCGCTTGAACACATTAAAAAAATACTAAATAATTTTGCCGATAAAAATTCACATTAGTTACATTCACAAACCACCGGTGTATATCTAGCACATGGATGACGTATGAACCCCCCCCCCCCCCCCCACTACTGTCAAAAGCGCAGATGTCTCATATAGGCTAATCAAGCGGAATCAGATTGTACGGTAATGTAAATGAAAATATAATTAATTTCGACCTACTTTCCACCAGTTGTATTGTTCGGAGAATATTACACACAAAAAAAGAGATAAAATATTGTGGCTGCTACTATGTAAAGTTGAGAACCGTTCATGTTGACTGTTATTAATTATACACAATAAAGCCGCCGGTTCTACCCCTACTGCGTCAGCACTTTAATTAGACATTATTGTGTCACCACACGACGACTGTTTTTTGCAGATACATTATTAAAAAAATAATGTACGATGCTTCTTCAGCTTGATTAGGCACGTTTCCAAACTCTATGAAGTAAAGTCATGACGTTTCGATTACAGGCATATTGAGCGATACCATTGTAATATACGGCGACGATGAACCAAAAAAAAAAGATACAAACAAATAATTCATGTAACAACCGAGCAAATTCACGAAGGCTTTGAGAATTTGAGAAGGCTTTTTTTTAGACTTTGTGTAAACGTAGGAACATATACATCACATCGATCCAACATTATGAAAAGGACTCCGAGGCACCAGGTGTCAGCAGACGCACCAGGTAAATGTACCCCCTCTACGGTCGTGTCTGAATTAATGCCTTCGGCCATGGCTACGGCCGGATCGCTGAAAAGTCATTATTCTTCAACGATTTCACCGCAGCCAGCAGCCGTAGCCGAAGTCGCCTGATTTTGAATCGGCCCAATTCAGAGCAAGCGCGTCATTTCCGAGATCAATGGGTCAGCCAGGTAAGTCTGCTGCCACCTAGCGTCAACAGTAGTATTTTAAAGCTCTCAACAAGTCTCCCGTTTGAATGGCAGGCGCGGTTCTGGGACAGGGCCTTACAGTGGTCTAAAGCCCCCCAAAAAAATTCAATGAAGCCAAGCCCCTCCCCCTTCCCCACAAAAAATACACATTCATATGGAATATATTGATTTAAAAATAACAAATAATGACCATGACCTTAATTTTGTATTATTTGCAAGCTCAGGTAAATTGATCAGGAAAACAAATGGTTGTACCCGCAAGTTTACTATTTAATTATAGTTTCTACTTAAGTGGTTTATTTTATTATTTTATTTTTTTGAATTAAAGTCTCATTGCGTTTGTGTGCGCACATTTGCGGCCCTCAATGATTGTTTTTCCAGATAGCAACACGCTGGTGGGTGGGTGCACATTGTCAAACATCAACCATTCACCCGATCCTTCCTAAATCCAGAAATGAAATCCCCTTAAATGGCATTCTATTCCGCTCACGACTGGATACAAAGATAATGGAGATACTTGATCAAGTCTACCAATCACCTTGCGTGTTGGCCACGTGAGAGAGCGAGGGAGCGCGCGAAAAAAAGGTGAAAAATGCCACTCGAAACGTGTAGTATTCCACACCACGTATGGTCCGCGGATGGAACTACGATTCACTCCCTCAGCACACTTGCCTCCCGCTGTTCAGGCCGATAAAGGTTTTTTTTCGATGGCGTTGTAAGTGGGTGATTGGGCCTATCAGTGCTGTGATCTTCACTGTACAACACGCGACCAGATAACACCTGCATGAAACCCAAACTGCGTGTGCCTCGTTATAGTGGATGATGACGCGGGATATGTCTATAATCATTTTTTTTTGGTACTTGTCTTGTCAGGCAAGAACTCCACACAGTATTTCTCTCGTGCCTGGCTTGGCTGGCCGTGGCATCCCGTATCCAACAAAACTCACTGTACACGCCGAGTTTCACACGATGGGGTTTTAATTAAGCGACTCCTCCCCGTAATTCTGTCAATATTTCCTTTGTTTCACTCTGTAGCAACTCCTGCGGCTCACAGAGAGGTGTTTATTAATGAGACAATGATTGAGATAAAACTGTGAGTGTCGGATCGTTTGGAGTTCCACTCGGTCAAAGGGGCGAGGACGCGTTATGGTTTAGGGATACCAAGAGAATTCATCGACAGTGGTATCTTCAGTTCACGTCACCGGATCGAGCTGCTGTTCGCTCGCGACCATGCTCCAAAGAGAATTTCTCGTCCAATAAAACGGTAAGTAAATTTATAATTTGTTCAACACTCCAAACACTAGTTGTTTTCTGAGGGTTTATTCCTCTGAATCGCTTCAATTTTGTTGTTAAATATTCGCCGGGGCGATTGTGAACTGCCGAAATAAATAATTATTCGACGGGTAAAAGAACGCGAGGAGTGTGTTTGAGAGATTTGCGGACATTACCGCCGAGCTCAACTGGCTAATAATCTCTCTTTACCTATCTCTCTAGCTGCTGCCCAGTGAACCATTATTCTGTGTTGTCCTGTTAGTGTTTGTCCGTGTTTTTTTCTTGTGCAACTATAGTTTATGTGCCTTCAAATATAATTTCAGTTCACTCTTCATATTGTTCTATTCTAAAGATGTATGCATGTACACAAATTTTGTGGGATTCCACTTCTACACGCTTGCTTTTAGGAATCTTCCACCACTTAATCTACAGTGATTTTTTTCCTGTACTGCTATATTTTGTCATTTTAAATGATCGACTGGAAAAATAACTGAACTGAACTGGCTTTTATGCTGATTCTTGACAGCCAATGCCCGTTTTCTGTACTCATTTTGTGCGGAATATTTCATTTGGGATCAAAGAAAACTTCATTTAACTTATTCAAAACCTGTCATTTGAATTCTGGCGACGTGCGGTAACGTTTTTCTTCCTTTCGTAAGTCAAATGATTTTCTTTCATTCACTCCGGTAAGAATAAAACACTATAAAACCAGCAGTTAGATTTCAAGAAATTTGCCTTTGTAACTTAAGGAAATCCGGCCAATAGACTATGTTTTACCTTAAACATAAGCAGTTAATTTTGAAATACTTTAGCTAAAAACAAAAACAACTTTTATTACATTTGTTTAGATTTGTTTAGGATTTGAAACAATGCATGGTGAGTACGATCTAGGAAGGCTTGCGGTAACACCGTGTACATTAAATCTCTTGTATGAGCTGTGGTGGTTCTGAAAAGGACATGTGGTGTAACCTGACGTTTCGACCAGTATGCTCTGATTGTCTTCAGGGTTAAAATTCTCCAGACTCTTTTAGTGACTAGGCCTCCCTGGAAAGTCAACTATTTCATTTCTACAATTTTTTTTTGAAAAAAATAATCTATTCCGATCGGAGTACATTCTGTCCCCCCTCCCTAAATTTAGAATGTAAAACAACTCCAATTGCATCGGTGAACTAATAACCGTGCCCTTGTTTTTTACTACCTCTATCGGGGATATAACCTTATAGCAATCCCAATCCTAGATAAAATGGACAATAATTCTGTGTTTCTGTAGTTTTCGGTTTTTCTGTTTACAGCTATACGGTGTTTTTTCCAACCCCATCAGGATATATTTTCTAAATAATCGTTTGAAATAAGAACACTTTCAGTGACATTATTTACGCTTGTTTCCCACAATCCCGATCTGGAATATATCCCGATTAGCCACACTCCTAAATAAGTTAATCCCCAAATGAGAATTGATTTTTATTTGTGAACCACTAACTTACTATGAAGTAATATCCGAATTGAGAATATATCCCAATTGAATCAAGTCCAAAAGTAACACCCCTTTGCCGGTGTACGTCCTTTTCAATTACGATACATCAAGACTGCAAGCTTTTGCACTTTGCACTATCCCGAACGGGGGTATATATCCTAGTAAAAACTTAGCCCTGAAAAAAATAAATACAACCCTGCTTGGGAAACCCCCCTTTTGCTATCTGACTTCTTGATGACAACAAATCGTGACGGGAAGTGTTCGCCTGACTGACCACCGGACGAGACCTTACATTAATTCAGCATTTCGCTCGGGTAAATTGCAATTTGTGTCACCAGAGGTTTTTCAGTTTGAATGTTCGTCAAAAGCTCTCACTAAAACAGCTTCGAGAAAAAAAAAGAAAAAAAAAGGAAAAGTAAAAAAGAAAAAAAAAACCTTTATGCAAGCATAGCGAAATATTTTATCACCTTTACGTCTTATATTTTTTTTTTAATATTATTTTTAAAAACTTTTTTTTCTGACTGCAAGCCTACTCAAATTTGCTGATGCAGAAGTTTATTGTCTTTCATTTTAACTTGTTTTTAATTGTAAAGATTTTTTTATTGCTCCCGCTTTACTTGTTATATTGCACACAGACGCAACCATATTCATTTTTACATAACCATTTTTACAAAAACTCAAAAGTGGGTACTTCTAACAAACGAAATCTTCACACAAGACCTATTTTAGGGCTTGCTTTCCCGACCGGAAGGAAACTGGACGGTTCCAGGATTAATTGATACGGTTATCAAAGCCTTTGCGTACCACGCACTTTTATTTTCTCAGTCAAACTGAGAAAATTGTGAAAGCGTAATGTAATTGAAACTGCAGGTGTTTATTGCTGACGAGTGAAAACGTCTCGCCTGAAGACATGCTCTTCACGCAGGTAGCCATACGAAAATGCGGCCTATTGACATCTGACAGTCCGTCACATCACAATGTTACGCGGTTTAAGTTTCATAGTTTGCCACCCTTAAGATCCATAAGAAAAAGAAGAAAGGGGGGAAAAATGCCATGAAAATCATGACACTGTGGGTAATTTGAACAAGGCAGAAACCATTCTCGTAATCTGTGCTAGTCCTAAATTCTCCAACTCTTGATCGGTGGGACATAGAGAGAAAGAGAGAGAGAGAGAGAGAGAGAGAGAGAGAGAGAGAGAGAGAGAGAGAGAGAGAGAGAGAGAGAGAGAGAGAGAGAGAGAGAGAGAGAGAGAGAGAGAGAGAGAGAGAGAGAGAAAAGGAAAAATGCATTTTTTTTAACCTTCCGTTTCCCATTTCTTTACGCGCCTGCAATGAGAGCAAATACAGGTTAGAGCCACGACGGCGGACGGGTGTTTGCTCTCCATGGTTCACGTAAATGGGAAGAGAGTGTTTTGGCCTGCCTGTACTTTGAGAAAGGATATCTTTTCCTCCATCCACCCCATCTCCTATTACTTATCTATCCAGTTGGAGAGGCTAGCTGAGGTGTTTGCTTTTCGCAGCTTAGGTATTGATATGTCCTTGTACATAAATTACAACACGGCATGTTCGATGATTGTTTTTTATCGCCACATCGCGCACGGTGAAATTGTTGCATTTGTCACATGTCATTATTTTTGGACGAGCACCGACGGCGAGACACTCTACATTTTACGCACATTGCAGCGCATTCAATTCAAAATGAAAAGCAAAAGTCATCCATAGACTTTTGCAACATCTGCCTCAAAAACTGTTTCTAAAAAAATCAATCTAAAATAATTAGCCTAATCACCATAAAAAATGAAATTCTGCTCAAACGACCCTCTAATTTGGTAATATAATTTTCCACTAATCAAGTTGATCCCAGCGGGAGAGCTGTTATCTTGTAAGAAGGAACTAAACTGAACAGGAACACATTTGAGCACATTCCGCCCCCCCCCAACTTCGGCCATGTTCGAATTGCTGGCTACGGCTAGGGCATACAGCTGTAGCTAAGTGTGTTGCTCCGTGCGTCCTATTCTTCAACGCATGATCACGTGACGATCGAGCCAAAATGGCAGCCAAAGCCGGTAAGTTGGGCACGGTCCCATGTCTCATGACAATTACTGTCTCCAAAAATGGAATACTCTGATTTTGTTTCAGTCCCTTCTCATAGAAGGTACACACTGGAGGCCGTTTCGAACATCTAACTTGATCAAACCCCACGGGGTCACTCACAAATCAAATCATTATTTTGTTTAATAAAGTAACTGTTGATACTTGTCAATCACCAATTACGTATTACAAAAACGACGGCAGCAGCAGCAACAACAACAACGACGATAACAACAACTTAAAATGCTACTGGAAATGAGATGCTTGTAGTTTTTATAGCAAAAAGATGGCGTTTGAACGTCAAAAGCACTATGATTTCAACACTATGCCTAAAACATCGAAAGACTTAAAAGAGTATATTACAATTTAATTTTCATTTCTATCAATGAAAATCACCATGTAGTGAACAAAAATTTGTCCTTGGCAATGTTTCCCTCTATCGAAAACTGCTAATATAATTTGCACAATCTGAACGAAAACAAATGGTTCCCGAAATCCTCTCCGTATATCATATTGTTCCTGAATGATTTTTTTTAAACAATGCCTAACAACACATTCACTGCTTCGGCAGTCGCATCATATCCTATCGAAACTGTTATTTCTACGTTATTTGGAATCTTTAGATGCTTTAATTAGTTTTCTTGTCAATTATGAGTTAGGCGTTTTGAACAACTGTTAACTAATTAGATCGATATCTTAAAACCCTTGAATTTTCCTCCAGTTTTAATCTTCTTTAAGTTATTGTTATTGTTGTTGTTGTTGTTAATTAACTAATATTTACTGTACATGTTTTCCCTTTTTTCCGTAACCTTAAACACTTTTGTATATTTATTTGCAATTCGGCAGATGACGTGACTTGTAAGACCCACCCCCAAAAATATAATAAATACAAAGTAAAAGTAAATAAATAAATAAAACGTAATACAAATAAAATAAATAAACAAATTAAGATAAAAATACTGAACTGAACTGAAATCTCATCGAGAAAAAAAAGCGGCTGAAGGCTTGGGTGGAAATCGAACCGACGACGTTCAACATTCTAGTGTAGAATGTAGAATGTTGTCTACTGAGCTTGACTAGTGAAGAGAGAGTCTCTCTTCACTGCTCCAAATCCAAAAGCATTATCTGGAAAAAAAACACGCAGTGGATAAAAGATGCATCTGGCGAGCTCCGCCGTACATTTTCGCCCAATTGATTTTCAACTCGCTACTTAGTGATCGATAATGTTCAGAACGGCTCGGTTATTAAAAAAAATATATCTAAATATGAAAAATCCAAATTGGGTCACGGCCGTCGTACGTGCTCGATTTTATAAGCCCGGTGTTTCTTTAGCAGAGACGTAATATTTGACGAATATTTTGCATTTCAAAAATCACATTCAATTACGATGCGACTGTGTTGAGAAAGAACTTCAACTTTAAAGGTAAATAGTAAACTTGAAGAAAAAAAATTTACCGATCTGTCTGTTGAACCGCGGGCACAATTAGAAAAAAAAGTTAATTGCAACCCACGTGTTGTTTTCTGCATGACTGAACTCAAACATAATTTTGTTGGTATGTAATGGCATCATGATTTTGTTTTATTTGATATTTTTTTTCTTTTACAATTTTCACAATGAGTTGTGATAGATCCACGGGCAAGACCGTGCCGCCCCTTTCCCATCTGTTATTAATAATCTTTACGTCTGAGCAGTTTTCATTTAATCCGAGTATGTTATTTTTCTCAACCTTACAGCCATTATACAATTTTGGTTTAAAGGTGTGCATCCTCCCCCACCCCCCCAAAAATAATAATAATAACAATAAGTAAATAAGTAAATAAAAAAAAAAAATAAAAAAAAAAAAATAAAAAAAAAAATAAAAAAAAAATAAAATAAAAAATAAAATAAATAAATAAATAAATAAATAAATAAATAAATAAATAAATAAATAAATAAATAAATAAATAAATAAATAAATAAATACAAATAAATAAATAAATAAATAAATAAATAAATAAATAAACAAACAAACAAACATATAAATAAAAAAATAAATACATAAATAAATAAATAAATCATTAATTATATAAATAAATAAAATAACATGAAACAAAACAATGAAAACAACACAAAGTGTTTTTGTTACAAAAATAAATAATCCAAACGGACCCCCCAAATTGCATGCAGTTAGTTAAGCGTAACATACTATTGCTAACGCAACAATAGTTTTCTTAGTAGAAAAGAGTTACCAGCCAAAATAACATGTGATTCACGTTACTGCGATTGGTTCACACCCTTGTTCCCAGACAAACAGATACACGAAATCGGGGGCCAAATGAGAATAACGGCAGATTTTTCCACATGCATTAGCGTAAAATACTTTTATTTCGGGTAGGGCATGCAGGCAAATGGGTAAAGAATTATACATGGTGGTGGTGGGGCTCTATAATTTACCAAGATAAACCATTCGCAATGAAATGTAAGACATAAATATTTGGTTTTAACCATATTAGTTGATGTACTGCACCATACATTATTGTGTGCCTTTTCAAAACAGATTCAATAAAGTTAAAGCGTATGCACAGAATATGTTTTAGTTGCGAAAGCCAGACGATTTGTTTAAAACCATATTCACATTAATCTTTAGAATATATTTTGAGACAGAATATGAGGATACAGGATTATTCGACGATCTCGGTTGTGGTCGGGGGGGGGGGGAGGGGAGGTGGCAGGGGTTCTGGGCGGGATGTGGCTCTAATGACACCACCGATCTATCTCTTCCCAACACAGACAGGAATTACATTGCTGAAATAATAAATTGACAATATTTCGAAACTTCACACGATTGTGCATTGTGCATTGTGCAGCACCTAAATATAGCCCGGTACCTAAATAATTCCCCACCATCATTATACACCCAACCCTATCTAAAAATATATAGCCAGTAGGACCTTAATGTAGTAGTCCCAACCTTGTGCCTAAATAAAGTCCTGACCTAGGGCCGCACACACGTTTCATAACATGCACCTAAGAAGTTAATTTAACTTCTTCACAGTCCCCATCTGCCATAAACCACGATTTGAGACTTGAGTTCATTTTTTTTCTTGAAGCATGTCACGAACTGCAGTGCGATAGTATCATTCATCTCTTGCTTGAGCGTGATCCCACAGAGTGTCTCGGTTGTCAACTATTCAAAACACAGACTAAAAGGTTAATCTCTGAATATTTTAATCCAATGTGTTAATCTGTTAATCGTTTTCCGAAGAGAGTGACACTGTTAATTTATTGGTTTTTTGGGGAGCCCTTTCTCTTGTCAGTGAACACAAAATAACCCGTGGAAACTCATTAATTTATGTGTGCAAGTTCTCGATCAACACCGAAAACGGTTAACATGTTGCTCTTGTTGTTTGTGGTGTTGCTGATTGTTTGTTTGTTTGTCGATTTTTAATATATATATTTTGCTTGATTGTGTGTTTTTTTGGTGTTTTTGTGCACATTCACGCGCGTGTTTTTTTCCTCGATTTGGCAGTTCGAAATAAAGAACGATTATTTTAGCTGTCAATATTTCTCCTCGAACATTTTAATCGATTAATTTGTACACAGTCACGTGGTTCAACGACCAACCATTCGAGGAAATTTTGTGGACTCTTGTGCTCTCAAAAATCAATGCCAGTAAAGATGGCCGACGTTATACCGTGTGACGTAAAGTGGGTCTCGTATATACTGTGATAACAAGAAAAGTTCAAGCATTCAGATTGAAAACCATGAATTTATTTTTTTGGATCATTATCAATCATACGGTAGCATGCCTTTAAAGCCCCAGCTCAACATTGATAAAGTGTCTGTAAATGCTTCCATTCTTTGCACAAACCAAGATATTTGTAATAAAACCAACCTGTGAAAATGTCAGCTCATTTCGTTGTGTCATTTGCGAGAAAACGGTCAAAATGCATTCAGCATTTTGGATCTTATTTCATTTATTAATTAGAAACGATAACACTTCAGACAAAAACATTTCACAAAAAGGTTTTCTACTATCATTATCTTTATACCATGTAAGGTATATGTAAATCTGTGAACGTTTATGTTTTTCTACTTACCAATGTTGAGCTGTGGCCTTAAGTCTCGCTACAGCTTGACGTTATGCAATGATGACTCTGCATTTTTTAACTTAAACCCAGAGCAAGAGGAAAGTATTCTTTCCGGGTATTCAGTTTCAAAATTTCTGATGATGAAGCTCAAACGGTTTTTGCTGAAGAAGACTTCATGAAAAAGCTGATAGTGTTGTTATTCTGACCTTTGTGGTCTAGCCGTTCACTATTAAATTTCCTTCTAAAAACAATTCAAAACAACCGCCACTGATGGGTCATTTTTATCATTTCGATTAGTTCATAACAACCACAAATTTTTAAGCATTACTGAATTATGAATAAACACACATTACAAAAAAACATTGAAAAGGAAAGAAAAACACGACGATGAAGAAAAAAAACAAGAGTTTAATTATATTTCCTGCCCGAGACGACAAACAATATTTATTTTCAGCCCGGCCTTGGATTGGATGAATAAATATGTATCTTGCAATGCAATAAGAAACCATTGGTGACATTCTCTCTCGATGTTACACATCTCCCCACCCCTTTGGCCTTGATGCGGATTCCAATAAGGCCATCTGGCACGAGGGTCTTTTCAAGTGGGGGGAAGCTGGAACGGATGTTTGTGTTTCCCCGAGCTGCTTGTGGTGTTCGTCACCGCATTCGAGGTTCGGGCACCGTCAGGGGAAAACGTTACCTTGAATGTTCACTTTGATGTAGCGCTGTTTTTTTAATTTTTTTTTCTTTCTTTGTTTTTGTTTTGTTTGTTTGTTGCTGTAACGCCTCTCTCTGAAGGACTTTGGCGAGTCTACTTTGTCTACTGGGGGTTGGAGGTGAGTTGGGGGGGGGGGGGGTTGCGATCGTCCCCTCTCCCCCATTCCCGACCGGTGCTTGTCGGCAAGCACCCCGGACTGTGCCACTCTATTACGACACGCCAGCACTGGCCAGTTGTCGCACTGGACTTGTTTTCAGTACAAACCCTTAACCAAGTGCGGCCATTTTTATTTATTCATGGGCTTTTCCCCAAAACCTAGGCTAGTGCTCCGGCTTCGGTGCCGTCATCAAACTTGTAGCAGTGTTCCATTTTGGAAAGGCAAAATAATGGTCGTAAACAGAAAATGAAAATTGGTATTCATTTTTGCCGCTGGACATAGGGAACATGACTAACATGTTACACGCTGCTGTACTAAAATGGTTGTCCGTATGTAAAAACAAAAAAAAAGTAACCGTGATGTTTAGTCGATGCGCGTTTCACAATTAAATCGCTCAAGTCTTACCTTGAATGAGTGGTGCAGGTGGTTGGAAGTAGATAGAAAACTCGTGCGTTCACTTTCAGGTTCGGCGCCTCTTCTGTGTTAAAGGCACTGCACAGAAATGGTCAATGATAAAAAAAAACATGATTGTTTAGTTTGGTTATTTATTGTTTAGTTTCAGTCTGAAAGCTTAATGTTTATGAGGTTGATACTAGAATAATACTACAATTTTTCGGTGAAATATTTCCCTCTGAAATGCTTTCACATTCGAGGAAAAAACAACAAAACCCCCCACAAAAAAAACAACAGCTGTTTTTGGTTGTAACAATTGAAATTAAGGACAATGTGTTTACATGTTGAAAAGTGTGCACGGTTTTTCACTATTTTCTCCTGAATCAGACAACGGACTGAGCAAAAAATGTTCACAGATATTTTTTTCATGTATTTATTGAATCAAGCAAAGTAAGAACACTGCACTATCAGCTTCCCCAATCCTGCATAGTGACTTCAACTCAACAGACATAGTGGACCTAATCAAAATCACGACTTTCGGGGTGGAGGGACGAGGAAAAAAATCAGAAAACAAAAAAACAAAAACTATTCGTGATTGGAATTTGTTCTGATGGTATCGCGTTTTTCCCCCCCGCTGCTCTGTATCTATATCAATATTATCAATTGGGCAAACTTAGTTAAGTCATTTTATCATCATGGTGTTGAAGAAGGCGTAGCGACTGAAACACATAGGCTGAAGACGAGTCCTGTTAATTTCCCTTTAGGCATTATTAATTATCCACTTTTTTTGGTGAAATCTGTGTTTTATGTCGTGCCTCTTTTTTGATGCAGTCAAATAATACTTTTCGTTCGCCTCTATATGCGTTTTTTTTTCCCTTTTCAATTCTTAAACCTTATTTCGTTTAAACAGTGGCGTAAACAGATTTTTCTTTCTTTGGGGGAGGGGGAGAGAGGGGGGAGGGAGGGGGAAAAGACGTATTTAAAGAAAGATCTTTATGATGCGATTTACTATATTCACATAATGTGATTTTAAAACTATCCTTCTACAGTTGCAAGTTTTACCCCTTCTGTAAAAACGGACCAAAATATAACAGCAATCGGGCACATTTAAAAATGTTTTGTTTTTACTTTTATTTATTTCTTTATTTATTTCTTTCGTCATTTCTTTATTTCTTTCTTTATTTCTTTATTTCATTATTATTTATTTTATTATTATTTATTCTTTATTTATCCATTTGTTATTATTATTATTATTATTATTATTATATTATTTGTTTTTGTTTGTTTGCTTTTTTGTTTGTTTGTTTAATTGTTGGTTTGTTTGTTTGTTGGGTTGTTTGTTTGTTTGTTGGGTTGTTTGTTTGTTTGTTTGTTTGTTGGGTTGTTTGTTTGTTTGTTTGTTTGTTGGGTTGTTTGTTTGTTTGTTTGTTTGTTTGTTGGGTTGTTTGTTTGTTTGTTTGTTTGTTGGGTTGTTTGTTTGTTTGTTTGTTGGGTTGTTTGTTTGTTTGTTTGTTTATTTATTTATTTATTTATTTATTTATTTATTTTTTTTTTGGGGGGGGAAGTGGAGAGGGCGGGTTGTCTACGTATACAGGGCACCGCCTGAACAACATTCAGACACAGTACTTGTGTCTATTTACTCGGGCGTACTAATGACAACTCATGAGGGCCGAGAAGGTGTTGTGCCTGATTAACGCTTTTACGCCCTGTAGCTGGTTGCATGTCCCCAGAGGGGAAGATGGGGGGTTGAACCAATGTCTAATAAGCTGTGATATCAAACGCAAGGGGGTGTAGAGGAAGGAAGCATTGATCGATGAATCTACTACGGACATCAAGGTGATATGCCCGATTGAGTAATGCCTCCAGGTTATCACATACCCATCTTTTAGACTTAAAGGCAAAGTATACCTTTGGTTTTTTGAACCGTATGTTTGCCTTAATGCTATATAATTGTAGATATATACCATAAAACTAACCTGTGTAAAATTCATTTCAAAAGGTGGCAGCGTTTTTGAGATATCACCAAAAATCTGGAGCGGTTGTGTTCACGCAGAAGAAGTATCTGTCATTGGAATACACATTCTGAGAAGCGTTACGGCCATAACGCTTCTCAGATTCAAATTTTTGGGTGATAAAAAGTGATATATTTCTCCATAACTGCAGTACTTTGAAGTGAAACGTTTCTCAAAATGCATTATACTATCCAAAGCTGCTGTACTTCTTACCAAGTAAGTTTTTATTGCCAAAAATTGTCAGAGTCATTACCAAACGTATGCAATGCCTTTAAAGAGACGACATGCAGAATCGGTAATCATCGAACGCAAACTTGATTTAGTATCAATGGGAAAGCTCATTGATTTATATGGTTCGTATCGGTACCGATTCTCCAGAGAAACATTTCCGTCAAAGTCGAGAAAATATTATATTATGAAGACTTCACAAATCGACCTTGCCTGTCTCGACTGCCGTCAAAACACGTACGCAAGATTTCCGCCCGGGAAAACAGAAATGGTTTGTCATTGTTTTGACTACGCTCTAAAAACTCCGGTGACTGAATTGACCCGGATTCCGAGTCCCACAGGGGCGCCCGACCCATTTCTGGGTCAGGCTGACCAGCAAACTGGTTAAGAGTGGGATTTTAACTCAGATTCTGCGTCAAGTCCGACCCTTCTATCCCCTTAACCAACGAGTCCCCCATACACCTATGTAACGTAAAAGAGTCTTCAAATTCAAGACAACGACCATTATAATGACAATGACAATGTTAACAGACTGAACTGTTCTAAACGTCGTGACTCAACCCAGCCCCGGGTCCCCTCACAGTCACCACTTTCTCGTAACGATAGGATTTACAACAGACTCCCAAATCTTACTTAACTATAGCAACTCCCTCTAATTCTCTACTCAAAATGAAACACATACTGTTTTTTTCTAAACCTTAACCAGCCCCAGTTTCATCCCTTGATTTGACTGGAATAATGCAATAGTTTCAGCGCGCTAGAGTCTTAAACCCCATCTGTTTATTTCTTCAAAAGCTACGAAGTTTTCCCTTTCAGGAGAAGATCTACATTGCTTTGGGCACTTGTGATCATTGGACCCAAGTCTCAGACTGATAGGCCTGTATAAAAAAAATAAAGATATACTTGTCAAAAAATGTGTTGTCAGATCCCGAAGGAGTTGCGATAATCAACTCCAGCAGACGCTGGAAGCGCCGCCGGCGACCGCAAAAACTTACCCAATCATTTTGAAGATTTCGGTTGCCTGCCAACACAGTTTTTTCCCCTTCGTAATTTTAATGAAATACGCCATATTTTATATCCGGTCGGTTCATTCTATTTAGATAACAATCACGCACGCACGCACACAGGGGAAACAAAAAACGCGAGTTACTGAGTTCGAAAAGTTAGACGGTTCAAAAAACATATAGGGCTCAGTGTGGTAGAGTTATTATAAACTGTCGATTGTAATTTTGTGTAAATTTGATTTGGGGGTTCAGGCATCTGTGTTACCCACGGGCGAATTCAGGATGTTGTCATTGTTTTTGTTTTAAGGAATGAGGATGAAGCAGAGAGCAGTTCTGTTCGCGAGTCTCGGTTAGTGAGGGGGAAATTAATTTCTTCAGGGCAGGGGGGCTTGATATTTGAACTCATTACCCATTGACTTTATGCCAGCACCATGTTGGTCACATTTCCTTGTTATCGACAGCAGCAATGCATACCGATTCTTACTTGAACAAAAACGGGCCAGACTATGTTCCCATTCGAGCCTCGATATGGTTTACAGTGATCTGACCGGAGGGGAAAACAAGTTACCCAAACTAGAATGCTCTACCGAACTGTTGTTAACTATCAATGGACGTGGTGTTTGATTTATATCATTAAGCTCTGAAGACAGCCCGTGAACACTGATGGTTAATTGCACCTAGTTAGAAAATTGCGGGGCAACAGAGCACGGCCAATAAAGCTTTAACTTGCAAGCAAATGTTGGTGCTTAGCAGAAAGTATACGTCAGCAATTTGATTGTGCGTGTATAAACGCGTTAACACCAGAGTTGCATCGATACGTCACTGGTCTGCTTACAAGAACCGCTGGCAAATTTCCCTTTTTGCTTTGCGGCAAGCAGCAGTTGTGATACACAAACTATGGTAGGAGCCGCTCCGTAGGCAGATACCGTCTGCTTACACGTTTTGGGCCCATGAGCTTGAGGCCAGGCACGAGCAACAATACGGACAATCTTGGTTGGTAGGTGGGCCAAAAATGTCATAAAGTTTATTGGCAGGTAAATAGTTCGTGGTAGGAGAAGGATCAATCCGAAATTATACATGCAATATGGACTTTTGGCTGGTAACCTTAATATCCCATCAGAATATCCGTCCTCGATCATTTTTGTGTGTGTGTGTGCTCAGAAGCTATAAAGCAGTTGGTCCCCTTGCCAAGAACCGTGGCGCCTGCGTTACTTTGAAATAAATAGTGTAGTGTTTTTCTTTCCCCGTAAAATTATACCGTGGGGAAAATTCCCTGTTTTTCTGTGTGCAGTTTGTGGAGGAAACAGTAACCTATTGCACTTAAGAATGCTCTCTTTTGTTAGGAGAGCGTGTTTGTTTTTTGGCATCATGTTCATGCATTCGTACATCAACAGGTGAAGCCATCAAATTACAGAACCGTTTTTTTCTTTAAAAGCGAGTTCGTGAGAGAGGCTCCCTCAACGGGAATTGCACTTTTTTTAACCTCCCGCCCGCTACCCGGGCCCGGGAGAAACGCTTCTAATAACCCCTGGTATACTGAATTCGCAGGCAAATAATTCCCCCGACTGAAAATTACCCTTGTGTCTACAAATTCGCCTTCCTTCCCTTTTGGTGCGCAAATTAGACTTTACATCAACTGTGCGCATCAATCAAACCTTACCGGAGGTTTGGTGAACATTTATGGCATTTTTTGTTTTACCTCAATCAGCAACTCCTGATTTACAAAGTTTGACTAATGGCGGGATCACGGAATATAATAAGGTCATTGATATGTTTGGAAGGCGTTGTTCCAATTTGATATCTACTTTTGAATTATTTTGAGTAAATTGAGTCATTAGTGAACGGTTGAACGGCGTCACGGCTCTTTGGGTTGTGTGCAGTCTGGGGCAATTTGGGAAAGAATGTATTTGGACAGAGCAAACACGGGATTGATGGTGCAAGAGACAGATAAATAAATGGGGGTGATTGTAATCTGGCGTCTGTTGAATAGTAAAAGTGTTTTGGGCTGTTGGCCCTTGATCTTTGGTGAATCTGCCGCTGTTGGTAAGCAACATGTTGTGTGACGCGATTGTATACGTGTGTTGATGCTGTAGGTGCTGGTGCTGTAGGTGCTGTTGCTGTTTCCCGATCCCAGTACTTCAGTGTTTGCTGTTTTTGCTGCTACTTCATTTTGTTGCTGTAGGCAGTAGTGTTATACTTATACTTCGGGTGCTGTTGTCGCGTTGCACTGCTGGTATTGGTGGCGTTGTTCTTAATGATACTTCGGTTTTCACTGCTTGTGCTGCAGGTGGTCAAGTTGAGAATGGTGGTGTTGTTATTTCTATAGATTGCTAGTGTTGCTGCTCTTAATGTTGACAATCATCAATGCCACTGAATGTAGAGGTTAACCCTCCTTATGTAGGCCTAATCCTACAACGTGTGTAAACAGTATTTGATTTTCACACCTTCACACAAGTCACACCTTCCCCGCAGTTAATTCGGAAAATAATAAGGTCGTTTAGTTTGGACGGAATTAACTTCAATCAAGATGTTAGAATTCACGCACTGCGTCATCTGAAGTTGACGCAAACCCTCCCGTGGGCAAAAGATGCAGTCGCCGGCTGTCTGAGCAAGCCTCCCGGGGGGCTCTCGGCCGGTGCGATCGGTAGACTCCGGAGTAGGCCAAGCCGACTCAGGTTACCTCCTCGTTGGGAGTGAGAAGATGGGATGATGGTACCGGGGCCCCTCGATGTCTTTCGGAGGAGCAGCAGAGGGAGAATCACCTCGTTGATGAGAAGGAGGCGGCGGAAGAGGTTGACAATCAGAACGGAGAAAGATGATGCGGAATGTAAATAATGCCAAAAGAAGAAGAAGAAGAAGAAAAAAAAAAAAAAACCCGAGTGATGACATCATGGGGAAATTGATTCTCAGAGGCAACGGGGAAAACATTCTCCCAATTTCCAATCACTTGATTGGTGTTTCTAGCTTAACAAAACAAACTCCAATACCCATCTCTGTTTTCTTCAGTCCTCCCTTCTTTGCCCCCCATTTGAAATCTATATCTCGACTTCATTGCAAATACCTGCAAGCAAAACAAATCTAAGACCGGTAATAACTGTGTAACACAAACGTCCGCGTGGGTTTGCATCTTAAGGGTGGACCCAGATTCCAAATCGGTAGGTCACGTCCGGATAAGGACATTTTTTTAGAGCTTCAAACATCACTTAATTTAATGAAATGTTCACAGGCTGGTTGTGTGAGGCTTTTGAAAATTAAAAGATTGGAATAAATTTACTCTTCCACCAAAAAGAATAAAAAATAATAATAATACATATTTTTTAACAATACTAATGACAAATAACTATCGCTATATACATTTACACTTTTACCGGTAGTATCGTCATTCCACCGGAAATAAATCATGTTATATTTCGTTATATTTTATATCACTATCTTGATCAGTTCACCTTCGTTTAAGCAGAATAAACCGATATTGATCGGGTTCTTCCGCTAAACGATGGTTTGAGGCAACAAAGCGGGGGTGTACGGCTACCGCATGCAGCGATAGTCTCCTCCCCTCGGGAAATAGCCGATGTACACGATACTGAAGAATACTGCACACTGTCCGAGGGGGGAAGTGGGATAAGGTACTAGTCCTGGATGTGTGTGTGTTTCCCTTATACGAGGGGGTGGCCCAAATCATCCCCACTATAGTTTCTTTCTCGAAGTTAACTTTGTGGTTTCTGTTTTCGTTTCCGGTATCGTAACTATTCACGGGCTAATCATAGTAGCTTGGTAAAGGAAATGGTCCAGCAGCGTGCACCGAGAAAATATCTGGGATGAGAGCTGATGACAATTTGCCCTCCTATATGAGAGGGGGGGGGGGGGCGTAGGAGGGAGCTCAAGTTAAATACCAATAACCCAGAAAACAAAATAAAAAACAGAATTAGATGCAACACAGATAATCAACACTTTTGGTAACATTTTTTCCATCCTCGTTTGATTTGTCTTCGTAAAAAGGAAAAAGAGAAAATTGAAAGGGAGGGGCGGAGGGGCTGGTGGTGGTGGTTGCTTGATCCCCCAGCCTACAGGGATACTGAACCTCCCACCTGATCGCCCTTCAGTTAAACCACAAGTCAAGACGAAAATCCTGCTATATCGCAAAGCAGTTCATACACACGGTAAACACGTTCGATGTTCATCTTTAGAACTATAATTATTGCTATTTTGTTTAGAAGACATCGGAATGAAGTTAGGGACCAACAAACGGGTGACCCCCACCCCAAATAATAATAATAACAATAATAATAATAATAATAATAATAAAACAAAAATAGGGTCTCGACGGAAACGCGACCTTTTCCCTTTTCAAACCGGCGGGACTCACAGAGAAGGAACTATGTAGGTTGCCGCATCGATCGTCTGATGCCTCATCTTGCATTTCCATTGGGCGATGTTTGCCGTGTCTTCATTTATATATTATGGATCGTTCCTATGACAGGTTTCAAAGGTTTCCGTGCGATGGAAACATCACGCGTTATTTTTGTGGTGGCAAATATTGGTTTTCCCTGTGAAGTGGGTCAGACGGTCGTTTATGAAGCCTCCTGTCTCGACGCATCGTGGAGAAGGGTACTATTTATTGGCATACTTTGTGGTTAGGGGCATGCCCTTTGAAACCTGATTTTATTAAAATTTTATTTTATACAAATACTAAAAAAACATCTACGCTTCTTTCACACAGTACAGATACGAATTGGCTGGATTTAGAGTACCATTATTTTCAACTGTCTAATCCTTACGGGCTTCTTATGACACTTAGTAGCTCAAATATATATATAAAATAATAGACATCCCACTTCTGCCACCATCTAGATTTCAGCCTTTTCACGACGTCTTGATTTGATTCCTACAGAATGTACACTCCTTCCTGCAGTAGATTAATGGCGTAATTTTTTTTAAGGAACGTCACTGTGACGTATCATTATAGTACCTTGAAAATATATTTGTTTGTTCTTCTACGAACTCCATTACCAAAAATCGGTCAATATCAAATAAAAAAGCAGATGAATTTGATTAAATACAGGCTATATTTTATCTGTCTGCTATTTTGTATACGATCGTTGCACGTATGTTGAGTCAGACCACAGTTTTGACTTATCGCTCTATCCCGTTTTCTAAACCCTTTCAAGTTCAGTGTAAAGGTCATTTGATCGCTAAAACGGGCAACAAGACTTGCCTTTTTCTGCTCCAGCGACAAAAGGACCCGTTGCCAAGATGCTCTGGTGAGCGTGCTGACAGTTTAAGAACCGTCGGGATAATCGCGGCTGGCGCCTGCAGGCATACAGCCACTCCGTCTCGCTGGCTTCGTTAATTATATTTCACAACAAGCCGTAAAACTGTACATACACTGTTTTTGAAAAAAAGATTATTAAAGTCTACGCACTATATACTCCTGTGTGTGCGGACTAGCGGTATGTACTCATTGCACGTTGTCATAAATCGGTAGCTCAGTGATATGTATATACGTACTCCATTTAGCTTATTAAACGGATAGTGTGTGGTTTGATTAAAGCCACTGGTCAACATGAATAAAGTGTCTGTAAATACCTCCATTCTTTGCCCAAATAAAGATATATAAAACCAACCTGTGCAAGTGTCAGCTCATTACGTTGTTTCATTTGCGAGAAAACGGTGAAAATGCATGCAGCATTTTTGTACGCAATCATAGGCAGAGTTTTTTAAACATTTTTGTTAAGTTTTTGTCACTTAGTATTAAAAAATGATAACACTTTAGGCTCCTGGGGCTTTAAGTACATACATTTTCCCCTGAAAATTTACACACTCTCCCATTTAGCTTATTAAACGTATATTGTTTGGTTAGACTAGGTACAGACTTTTAACAAATTGGAAATCTGCGCACATTTCCATAGATTTGCATCGATAACAACTACAGGTGTTTTGAAAACTCTCAGTCTCAAAATAATGAAGTACTGTGTTGAATCACATTGTTATTGTTATGCATGGATTCATTATATTTGTAGAAAGTGATTGAGTAGTAATGGAATGATTTCTGCAATAAACATGATGTAATTGCTTTTCCTTATAAGTAGTACCGAAAGTGTTCTTATATGTAAGTATAGGATTTTACCGATGTTCAGTTTCAGTGACCGGTTAGCACAGGAAATTGGCGCAGAACAATCTTGCTTTTTTAGCAAAAATAGATTACCAGCACAAATGCCACAATAATATGGTTCCATTGATGTTCTTACTATCAATTTTGTTTCAAAATGTTCTTTGGTGTTAATTTTTAAGTGAGGGAAACTGACGGATTATACATATATCAATTTTGGGCGAACAAAGAAAAATGGAATTGAGCGTCACTTTTTTTTGTTAGTTTTCTTTTTGCATGCTTCTTAATGACACTTCTTTCCATTGCCAGCTTTGTGAGGTGCATTATCCCATTTGTTAGCTCTCAAAAACATATTTTTCATTTCATTTTAGCTATTTAAGTGTTATTGTTGTTTGTTAGTTGTTTTGTTCATCTCTGTCCGTTTGTTTTGTCTCTGTCCACAGGCTGACTACTGCCAGCCTCGGCTTTATCTAAATCGGCCTCCAAACCGTTCTCATCCTTTCTCTGTTCAAGCATATCTTAGTCTATTCTATTCATTATTACTTTGTACTTGTTGTACATTGATATTGTTTGAACTTAAGATGGATTTAAAACTTTGCATGGTGGAGATACAATCTAGTAAGGTTTGCGGTGACACCGTGTAACAATCTCTTTTGAGTTGGGGTGGTTCTGAAAAGGAAAGTATGTTTGAATTTGTTAAAACAGTATGGAAATAAATGTTACTGAAACTGAACTGAAACTGTGAAATATTACTTTCTATTTGACAGCTTTATAAAATCGGGTTCATGGTCTGAGATCTTTCTCACTCAGTACCACTCTTCTAGAAATGAGTGTGTCTTCGCTTCGACTCCCGACCGAGGATCCTATGGAGTATTTACAATCTCAGAAAGCACTTAGCTTGCACTGCTCTATCAGTGAGGGCAGCTATAATTACCAATCGCAAGTACTGTCAGCTCGCTTTAGATTGAAATATCACGTTATGTTGTGGGGGATCACGTCACGCACGATATGTTACAACGAAATTACTCCAACGTAGATGAGTACCGCCCCTTTAAACAGATATACAAGTACATGAAAGGACAATTGGAAAACAAGCAAACAAAATGTTATGGTTGAGTGGTTATGCTGGATTTCTTTGTTACTGGATGATGCGCTTAGTTGCATTTTCATTAAAATTTACTTCATTTGAGGACAACAGGCCTTTTTTAATGTGGGTATAGTTTATATTGTTCTGCAGTTGTAGTGAATGACGTTCGAGGTAATTAACCTTAGCTGTACTTTTCTGTTGAAAAGGAAATTGGTTGAGCATTTTCCACCCTGCCAGCCTAGGAATCCATGTCTGTGACGTCAGTTTACGTACACGTCATTGTTAATTATGATATTAGCGTTATAAATAATAACTCACTGTCAAGTCGTGGAACGAAAACAATAATCGCGTGATGATTCTAGTATCGATAGCAGTGACTAATTTTCCACCACAAAGTACCTCAAGCTTATGGTATTCATCGTAATTAGATGTTGATGTTGAAGCAACAACGCGTGCAGTGCTTTTCCCGAGCCTAATTTTTAATGTATTAAGCACAATATATTGGTAACTATCCAGAAATTATACAACATTTGAAATCTAAAAGCTCACTGATATAAATTTCCTTATACCTGTTTTAAAAACTGCCAGAGCCGAGGGAAAACAAGAAGAAAAAGTAGACCCCCCCAAAAAAACAAAAAAAAACAAAACAAAAACAAAAAACAAAAACAAACACCCTATTTGTTGTTTTCACTGGAACGGGACCACCTAATTTATTTTAACAATTCCTCAGGTTGGTTGGTTGATGTGTTTATTAAAATATACAGTATTGGACACTGACCGAATCAATAGAGAACAAATTAATTACTTAATTACAGTCATTATTGCTTAGGGTAAGGTTAGGATAGAAAGACCTCTTTCAACGAACGGAAGCCATTAAAATAATTGAAAGTGATTGATGAGAGAAAGACAGGATGTCGAAAATCTCTCGCAGCGCTCAAGTCAACTTCGATGACAAAAGGTTACTGTGCACATAATCAAGCATCCTGTAGAAAACCATACAAGGGCTTATACTCCTATCTTGAACTGTGTTGATTGTCTTTATATACTTGGCATATCATAGCCCCTATTCGCTGAGGCTCTGTCAGTTCTTTCGAAACCGTGCGCTTTTGGTACCGTTCTTCAGCACAGGCTGACGGAGCCAAAGCCAGGGCGATAGCCGCAGCTGTCATTTCGAATAGGCTCTATGTGTTTGCATTAGAATGAATCAGGGTTTGGTTTCACCAAGCTCTAAAAGATTTTTATTTTATAAAAAAGTTAGCCTTAAAGCCACAGCTAAACATTGCTATGAAGAAAAACATACATGTTCACAGATTTTGAATCTCCCTTAACTTGCTAAGCAAAATGGTTATTGTGAAACTTTTTTTCCCCGGGATGAACCTTAGCTGTTTGTAAATTTGACAATGTTCACGGCAAAGGCGTTGAGATAACAAACCCAGTAAATGGGTTGGAAATAGGTCAATGTTAAAATGACACGAATTGACACGGCGCAGAGGCAAGCAGTTAATGGACCCTTCGGGGTTATTGACGATTTGACCCGTAAGGACTGCTTTTGACCTATTTTCGGTGATAAAGACAATTCTAAAAAGGATAAGTTATATCTCAGTGTGGATCAGGATGAACTTTGTACACTGGGTCACAGTAAATGTCAGCACTCAAACCTCTTTCAAAGGTTGGTAATGACACGCAATCTGCACCAGATTGATCCCTGCCTTGGGTCTACGCCGTTCCGAACTCCGGATATGTTCATTTTGTTAATAATTTCCAGTCATACAACGGAACGCCGCTATACCGCAAACCAAAATAACCGTTATGTACCTGTACGGAAAAACAAAACTTATAGCGGTCGATTTGTGTACACACAAAATACCAAGCAATGCCTTTAGACAACTCGCTGGCGGGCAATGTCTCCCCTCATGTCTACTGTAGAAGTAAACCTTAAATTTAAAAATAATGTTTAATGAGGAACAACAAAACGCTTCCCATGGCTTATTAGAATGACAAGTATTTTTCCATTGAACAGAAGGGAAAGCCAACTTTTACCTTAGGTTTGGAAATCATAATTTGAACTCCTCGAACAACTTACTCTGAAGATGCAATTTTAAATAGACCTCCACCCAAATCGCTATACCGACGACCACTCTAACCAATATAAAGCACGAACATTTAATAAAGTGCTCTTTATAGCGGCGTTCTTTAAACACAACACAACACAAGAAGATCGACCTCCACGCAAACTGCTATACCGAAAGACCACTACACTTAACAGAATTCACGGATCCCGCTGTGTTCGTTATAGCGGTGTTCGGTAAAACACAACATACGAATAAGTGGTCGCAATGGGCAATACCCACCGTTGTGTTCAAAAGAAACTCATGTTTATTTTGTCTAATAGACATTCCATTCCCACCAAATCCATGAGGAGTTTTTTTTTAAAACTAAACCCTGGACCTCATTTATTTTACAGATTCCACTTTGGTCATCACAGCTTTCGTCTGCTGGAACTAAACAGCCAATACCTCCTTTGAAGTGGGTCTTCCTGGCTAGACGTAAAAACCAGGCGTCTATTGAGCAGCACCTCCATCAACCGAACACATTTATACTGATCGAGGTAAGAGTGACGCGTAGTTTTAAGACTACACGAGTAGACTGTGACCTTACTCAAGTTGACGGTTTTTTAAGTTCGTGAGTGTGGGTAAGAGGTGACCTATTTTTTTACCCTCAGGATTTGCGCCATCTGTTGTTTTGGTGACATTTGAAATGACTAATAGCGGTGAATTAATTACACCGTAATTGGATCAACTGTAAATTCATCACTGTCAACCCGGATCTTGCAGACAGTTTTAACTTTGAGAAAAAAAAAGCATCAGTGGAGTAAAGACTCTTACAGCAAACAAACATTGTTTTACAGCGTGGCGAGTGTAGTTGTTCAAAATGGCGTCCGTCGGCAATGCAACCGTGGAGCCATCATCGGACGTGTATGAATCTGAATGGATCTATTTTGTGACCGGGTCCTTCTCGTACATTGTCTGCGTCATCGGACTGTTGGCGAACACCTGGGTCATCTGCGTGTTGCTGTGCAGGCTCGGGCTCAAGACAGCCGGTAACATGTATATTCTTAACCTGGCCATAGCCGATGACCTTTTCCTAGCTGGTCTCGCCCTCCAGGCTGCCTACCAAATCACAAAAGTCTGGCATTTCGGGGAGTTTCTTTGCCGTGCCGCTCTGGCATTTGACGGCCTGAATATGTACGCCAGTGCCTTTTTTGTGACGGCCTTAAGTATCGAGAGGTACATGGCTGTCAGCCGGTCCAGCCGGGCCCGGCTCCATCGCAAACGACGCCAGGCGGCCGCCGTTAGCGTCATTATCTGGGTGATATCAATACTGGCCGCCTTGCCAACGCTCCTAGCAAGTTATTACACGGGAACAAAGGAGGGTTACATCTGCATCACGACGTTCTCCAACTTCGGGGAGCCGGGAATGGAGTTCTGGAACCAAGCTTTCATCACCTACAACTTCGTTCTTGGACTTTGCGTACCTCTACTGGTGAGCTGCTTCTGTTACGGTATGCTAATTATTCAAATGAGGCAGGTGTCTATGCGGAACGACGCCGGTGCCGACGTCAAACGCGTCACTCGTATCGTCACCGGCGTGGTCGTAGTCTTCTTTCTGTGCTGGGCGCCGTTCTATCTCTGCCGCATGATAATGGTCTTCAATCCCAGCCTCATTTACTGGAGTGGTAAACCGTTTGTGTTCGAGCTTAGTCTCTGTTTCACGTACATAAATAGCTGTGTCAATCCTTTTATTTACGCTCTGATTAGTGAAAAATTCCGAGAGAACTTACCATGTGTAGCACTCCGGGGTCGCGGGTACATCAGCGGGAAAAGAACTGCTGTTTGTGACCGAAACTCTACGGCACTGACAGACATCCATCGGAACTCTGTGATAACAAACAATGATTCCAGTTAGATATATACGATGACTTGAGGGCTGTGCCCTTCTCGTGAACTTCATGGATTGTTTTGTTGAAAATGTTCTCGCGATGTCCAGATTAACTTCACTGGTTCACGGCACTGCCGTGCACCGTAAACTAAGCGTTTGCACCGGTAACTATTGGCATGTAGGTGTATAGTGAACTAACTCTAGGAAATTGACCCATTGGTGCACGTATACCAGCGATAAAGTTTGAGGTGTTGTCGGACCTGAGTAAAATCCTCGAGGGAACTCTGCTGGTAATGTGCGTTTGAAGCTTCCGTAGCTTTTGGATTTACGATCCGAGTGGTCTAGACAATATTCATTACGTTTTTTCCAAAGGCTCTGTTTCATACAGCGTACAAAATGTACACTGCTCCAAAATCAAAATTGATGACGGAGCCCACGCCAGAGCCGGACCCAAAGCCGAGGTTTGGAAAAGGCCCTTATGTAATGCTTACAAACGTACCGCTCTCCGCAAGTTGACAATTGTTAACACTTGTTAACAATATGGCGCGGTAACTTACCATTACAAGTCCTATGTGAACGTGGCTTCACGTTACCTGTACGAAATCTACAATGTTTAAACCTATATCCATTATCACAGGTAAAACATTTCATTATTTTTTTTTCACTGAGTCCTTCTCACGGTTTAACTAACCAGATCCGTGATCCGTTTTCAAGACGCCCGCTTCGGATCAGTAATGGGAAACAAATCCGTGTTAAGAAAGCGAATTGTAAATAGTGAATCCGTATTGCTCTTTAATATTCCAGCCGCGCTTTCCGTGGGGCTTCGTATTTGGAGACAGCGTAGCTCTTCAAAAAGTTTCGAGGGGCCTGCAAATAGATCTGGGAGAGCAATGTGCTATCTACTTACTTAATTCTGTGTGGTACGCACGCGCGTGTATGTCCTCATGGTTTCTATCCTAGGTCAAAGGTCATGACGCTGCTTAACGCCAAATTTATAAGCAAGCTGCGCTTTATTTGTTACATTTACACGCAAACTCGTAAACATTCCTGTGTTACCGATATGAAGTAGGCATTCAAAAGCACAAACTGTATTGCTACCATATAAACTTCGTATTACATTCTGTTACGCAGCGTCACGAAATGGGGCCGTAATGTTTTATGTTTTGTAAATAACGGTTTCCCATTGGTTATCGTGGAAACGCGCGCGTCGTATACATTGACAAATAAGAATGCTTAAATTTGCTGAACAGGTGCATACATGTGCAGCCAACGTGGTTTGATCAAAAATGTTGAATGTAATATAAGTTGGTGTGGCCATTTCGTGTTTTTCCTCCATGAAAAAAAAAATACACAACCAAAACGAGGCCGGGAGTAAAAAAAAAGAAAAGAAAAAAGTCGGGAGCCTGTAGATATTAAAACTTTAAATCCCTTTTGCGTATATAGGGGTCTCTTCGTAATAATGGCCACAGCGCGAGAAAGGTCTATAGGATAACAACCTCCCACTACGGGGCAACTTAAGAGCCTTCTTATGAATATTCAACGATTCTCAATTCCATATTGTAAATTCAAACGCACATGCTTTAGGCTTAGTAGCACCTTTATATAGATTCTGATTATTCTGCAGATGAATTTAACAGTATGTGTATAAATGATTGTCGATGAAACTAAGTAACACTGTAATTTGATATCATGTTAATCTATTCCCTTTGTTTCCGTCTAAATTAAAGACGTCACAGTTGGTTTATTTTAATTACTGTTGGGAAATCTAAATGCGTGGTATGTGTACCGTTATTACTGGCAGTATGTAAAAAAAAGTGCAATTCCTCTCTTTAGAACTGTAACGATGAGCATATAAATTGCTTGTAGATATCTTGTTTTTTTTCCTATGGCGATTGAGTTCATTGACTTCACACACCCGCAGAATGATGAAGACGAGTTAGTAATCTGTACTCTCTTATATACCACTTCAGTTCTTAACAAGTTTGTCTACTTGAAGCATAAAGGCTCTCCAGATCGGAGCTTATTTTGCATTTTCTTTCCCTACTTTCCAGCTAATTCCTGCGGTAAACTACATGCCCACCGGCAAGGTACATTATCCAGCCAAAGCAAACATATCCACATGAGAGATTTTCGCCTCTTTATTTAATCGATACGTGTTATAAGATGAGACAGCAATGACTCAATGATAAGGAAAACGAACACCTGTTCCAAGGTGAACTTCAGCGGCAGGGGATTTGTAATCTTACCGACTAATAGGCGACAGGAATTTAGAGGAGTATCTTTAATCGTGTAAACATTTGAAGGGGGGACACGCTCTTGGTGATGAACCAAAAGTCTTGCGAGCTGCTTAAAAGCAGAATAAAAATGATTGGGTTGATTTTGTGGTCGGTACCTTTTCATCACAGCGATGATTCAAAAATAAGTAAGATAAATATTGTGAGCTGTTTGGAAATTAATTGAGAAAACTTTGGCTGACACAGAAGTGGGTTGTTGATGCGCGAGAGAATGTGTGATGAGATGTGTAAAGTCAGGATGAGCGAACAGCAAGGGGAAAGAAAGTTAGAAAAAAAGAGAGAAGAAATCAAACCCATGCACGTAGGAAGAATTTCGCATATGAATGAATGTGATTAGACGCCATCCGAATCTAACAGCGAGTACGAGACGGTGGTTGTTAGCTTGAGCAAATTGATTCAAACAGTGGCTAGGAAAATGAAAAGCTGAAAACATCCAAGCTGAAGGATGATGGAGCGAAGCAGCGGCATTGATGAAGGAGATACCACGTGTGGTATCTCCTTCATCAGTGACAAATGACGCATTGTCTGCCATTTAACTGATCAGTTGGAGTGCCGGGAAGAATGGGGAGAAGACGTCTCGTATAACTGAGGAGATGACAAGAGAGCTAGTGAATAATGATCAACTAATTCAATGGAGAGGAATCTGATCAGCTGACTTCAAGGATGTGGGGGGGGGGGGGGGGAGAGGAAAAGAAAGAGAGAACGAATTTAAAATAAAAATAGCTCCGAATTACCACAGAGAAGAGTCAGTGGGAAACTCGCGGCAAACATTCCGTCCTGATGTTCCTTGCTTTTCTATTACATTAGATGTTACATCTCCCTGGCAAGATTTCACGAGGAGTTTCTCCGTGAAATCTCGAGACGATTCTCTGACCTACTCTCATCTCTGCATATTGGGAAAAGCCCACGGCATGCACTGGAGATAAACTCGCGCATTTTTTTTTCTCTCTCTCTGTTTGAGCGATGTATAATATATGAACATGGGTCTAGACGTTGAAAAACAGTCTGAGGTTTGTTCAACCATGTAAATACCATCGACCAAACACGAACAGGCTGTAACAATCTGTTCATCGCACCTCGATACGAGATGCGTGGGTTTTGCCCAAAACCCTGGGAGGTGTGCCTGGGGGGCCTTTCCCGGCCAACCACTCAAGAAATATGCGGGAAAGTTTGTTATCGGTCAAACTGTAAAGGCCTACTTGGCTGATTTCTTGCCAAAATATATTTTTCACATATGCTGTGAAGTATGAACATTATTTCGGCAACTATAAACGTTGAAAAAGGTATGTGCAAACGGGCGTTTGTAGTTTGATAGTTAATTACACAGAAACTAGAGCAATCAACCTTTGCATAAAGCGAAGCACGCATATGTTTAATGGACAGAATTTGGAAATAAATATTTATTATTTGATTTATAGCAGAGTAAGATTAGTTGAAACTATAATGAAGAGCATTGTGGCTTCGGTGGTCAGGTCAGCCAGGTCTCTCCGTGCATGACGTCATAGCACTGCAAATGGCGACCAGGGTCCAATTTCATAGAGCTGCTAAAGCATGACAAGTAGCTGAGCACAACAGAATTATGCTTACCAGAATAAGGTTACCAGCCAAATAACATTTCACATGTAACATCTTTAACTGGTATCCAGCTCATTTTTGCTTAGCTATGAAATTGGGCCCAGATGAGAATATTTTTTATTACGAAGGGGTAAAGCAACTCATACAATTGAATCAAAATAGTCAGTTGAGTATGCTACTCTTCGATCTAACAGTTTGATATTTTGCATACCGCGTCTGCAACAACAGTTAAAAATATTTTTGACGAATTAGGAATCGGTAAGTGGGCACTGTGTAAGAGTGTGACGTCATGCAACACATGGCCGTTATAATGTCCTCAATAATTTGAAGTTAAAGCCATTGAATTGTTTATAATTTTGTTGTAGATTTCAAGACATTTGCTGGGGATAAGTGAATCGAGTTTCAGTTCGAGTTCATACTTTAAAAGATGTGATTTCCAATGAAAATCGTGTGTTCAAGCAAATAATGGACGTTTCGATAACATTCAACATGTCTTCAGTCAATCAAGATAGTGTCTTGAAAGAAATATAAACAACTGTCGCAAACTGCTTGTCAACCAATAAATGAGCAGTGGTGTAAATGCAAAAAGCGGTAAATGGCATCAAGACGGAACTGTAACTTTATGTTTCTACTATTTTTTTGCCGACATATTTTGTGTCCCTTACTTTTTTCCCGTTTTCACTAATTTTTGATATTGTTTGATCTCTTTTTTGTCCCACTATTGATGTTGTATTATTGTAAATCAAGCTATATTCTATCTGTCACCTTGTGTACGATACACAAGCCAACTCCCTCTACCCCGCCTCCTTGTCCCCTCCTTCATTACTGTTCTTTGTTCACATTCTGCTCTCCGCTCTTCTCTCAACCAATTACTTATCATTTCATAGCAATTTTGCCACCTGCCTGTTGCTGTTACACTGTCTTGTGTGTGGTGTGTTGTCGATTTGATTGTTTAGAATTTTTGAAAGTCTTTTGAGGTTTTTACCACTTTTTTGTATCTCTGGAAATGTGCTTTCAAAGGGAATCTATATTCGGGTTTATGGTTCGGTTGCAAAAGTATTTAAAAATTGCATGCACATTTTCAAGTTTCAAGCCCAAACCCTCACGATAACTTTAACTGTATTTCATTTACCTTGAGGTAGATTTCGATTTACAATTGTCTTCTCTGAGACGCACAAAAAGCCATAAAAGGAGAAGTAAATTATTAGCAAAAGCCCTGGGGTTTATCACAAATAAAACATATTTACGAAATCATGCATGAATTTGATCTTGGCTAGCCCCATCTTAAATATATTTAAAAGCATTTTCTTACTATTAAACAAAGCAGAAGAAAAAAAGAAAAAGATGCAAGGCTTTAATTTAAAGCAAAAGGTGTGAAGGTGTTTCTGATTGATCTAAGGAGTGCGAAAGTGTGATATATGAGGTCTCTGGTTAAGTGAGTGCAGTGTCGTTGTGATGACGGGAAGGGACTGAAGGATGAAGGGTTGTGATGGGGGAGGAATGACAGGCGGAGGAGAAAGGAAACTTAAGAGGATCTTGACAGTTGATTCGTCTTGAGGGTTGAGATGGCGAAGGAGGAAAAAAGATGATGATTGACGCTCTTGTCGTTTTGGGGGAAGCGCTTGATGTATGTGTAAAAAAAGATTTTTTATTTTTTTTTATTTTTTAGAACTGGAGGATTATTTATGTGAGGTTGTTGCGATCGTTGATGCACGTTTTAGGATACGTGGAGTCGTGAGTCATGTTTATCAGTCTTAATGAAGGGTGCATGTTAAGACCTACAACGAAAACAGCATGTCCTGGCGGCCATTGCACACCCATGTACATTGTATATGTACATTTATTACGAATAGCTCATGCTAATTACAGACTTGAGGGACAGACTATATTTCCAGCTTATCTTTTTTCGAATGTATTTCATACTAAAGCAAATATGTACTATGTCATTATATATCCAACCCTGTTCTGAATTGCCGATAGCCCACTTTCCGTTATTTAAAAGAAAGCACTCAAAATTCTGAGTGGAGACGTGGGGAACGAAGATCGTGGGCTTGCAACAGGGGATAGGGGATTAGGGTAAAGTCAACGCTGCGCACAAAAAGGCAGCTAACTTTTTCAGAATACCAAACAACTGCTAAGCATTCCTATGTTATGAACTATACGGTTAAGTAATTATGGGCTGCAATACCTACGCAGTTAGGGATTTGAACTCAGTTACGGATTTGATCTCATCCCCTACGGGTTTCTTTTCTTGGTGATGGGAAAACAACAAGCATGTTCATGTCGTTGAACTTGGCTTAGAATAACTTCCGCACAGGAATCTCAAAGACTGAGTCTATACGTGTACCGGGGTGAATTTCACAAAAACTAGTTCTAACTTAGGACTAGTCCCGACTTATGACTTTAGTCCTATAAGTTGGGACTGGGTACTCCTCCTAACTCGAGATGAGACTAGTCCTAGCGCTTTGTGAGTTCAACATCTATCAACCAAGGTTGGATTTCACAAAACAAGTCCCAACTTAGGACTAGTCCTAACTTATGACTATAGTCCTATGAGTTGGGTCTAGGTACTCCTCCAAACTCGAGATAAGACTAATCCTAGCGCTTTGTGAAATTCACACATAATAATGTACGCCTAGCCTCTACGTCACCGTGCTGGAGGTTTATTTGGGGGTGGGATGGGGTGGGGGGGGGGTAGGTGGTAGCGCATTCTCTAAAGATTTCTCCACTTCTCTAAATAACCTCCATCTTAACCTACACTTCTGAAACACAGACAGATGTACAAGGGTACCATTGTTCACGTTGGGTGATCGCACCACACAACTTTATGCACAAAAGTCGTTTTATACTATCTCATGCAGACAGCCCTTATCTAATCCACACCGCTCTGCTCGTCGTATTCACAGGGCACAGTACTTTTTTCTACCGTTGAGGCGTCAATCATATCTCCACGCTTCCCTTCTCCAGTATTACCAAAGAGATCTTACGCGGTATATTAAAAGTCTGTCATGGCTTGAGAAGGGTACGTCGTGTTTGCGTACGCGCGAAGACGACTGGGCAGAGCGCATGGGTTTCTTGCGGGTCTTAAGTGACATGATGTGTGCGTCAGAGTACAGTTTTCAAATTGGGAGATGATATGAACAATTTTATTGAAAGTAAAGACGTGATGGAGTGTCAGTGCACGGGCGGGGGGGGGGTAGTAACAGAACAGGCTTGAGTTGTGAACATTGCTCCACCTTAAAATCGCACGTGGGAGTCTTAACTTTGTTTGTACAGCTTACAGCCTGTGCGTGGACCACGGTAAGCTTTTAGACGGACGCGACACACTGAATTTCTTAGCTATCAGTGAGCAAATAAATCGCTCCTCAAATTTTACCAGGTGAAAAGCAAAAGACAAAGTCTTGCCAGTTTATGGACAATGTATTTTAAATGTCAGTCTTGCTGGTTACCTTTTACTGCTAGCCAATATATTATTGGTATATTATAAGAAGAACGGTTTCGCTTAGCAGATTTTGAAAATTGAGGCCTGCTGGTACAGCGGTTACGTCACGAGTTTGCTTGTACCTGCATTGTGGTGATACCCTTTGGCGAACACCGGGTTCGGAACTAACGGTTCGTAAATATCTCAGACTGTCTCAGATAATTTCAGATATCTCGCAGTGCAACTAAGCCCTTACAAGGTCCGGCTCCACAAAAAGGTCTTGACCCTACAGATTCTACTTTCAGCCCAATCAGAGTTTTTTTTTTTTTTAAGTATAGAGCTAAGACTCAATCAATATGGCGATTATTCCTCGAAAGGAAAACGATCTTCTGTTTTCCCACTATTGATGTGCTTTATAATCATCGACTGGGCCGACAGTACGCCCACAGTATGCCCCAAGGCACTCTATTTGACAAACTGCCGGATCGTGTTGTTCTTAAGACAAACTTAACCCTGATTCCACAAAGCTTCTTACCGGAAAAACAAGACTAAGCAGATAATAATTATTTGTTAGTGTTGGATATTTCCTTAAAGTGGACAGTACCAGTAAGCTGCGTGGAATGGGAGTGTGGGGGTTGGAGATTATGTTATTCTTCCTAGTGTAAGGATTTTACTGTTTTAATTTGTTTAAATACGGAAGCTCGTCTTACTTGTGTTATGGGATATTTTCTTGTACTTTCTGCTTATTTTAGTTTTATGTAACACTGTGATTTGTATAGTGAAGTTTAATCTTGCTAAAGATACGGTTTTATCATGTAAAAATATGATAGTCTCCAAAGGGAACTGTCTTAGGTTTTAATAAACAAATACATAGCTAGTTAAATCAATTAAAGAATCAAATTGTATAATGCCTGAGATAAGAGAGACATAATAGACCATTGTAATGATGACGTCACGCTTTGTTTACATGTGCACTTTCTTATGGTGGGGACCAGGGAATGAGGGGGCAACGAATTCGAAGCTCCCATTGGAAAACACATTATGTAAACAAAGTGTTACGTCATCAGGGGTCTCTTAAAGAGGGCTCCAGGGTCGAGTGTAATTTTTGTGATGCACTCATTTTCCAAAAGATAGAGTCCTTACGAAAGTGTGGGGAAAAAACGAGTTTCCAACCTCATCTTTAAACGGTGTAAAATGCCACTGGATTTGAAGCCCTTCCAGTGTGAATTTTGTCAACGTCCAAAAACATACAATGACATCACATTTCAAATATATGGGTCTGTACATTCGTGTACGGGAAATGTTTACTTTATTTTATTGATATTCAACGCAAAAAATTCCCTTTTGGATGGTACAGACCCATTTGTTGCTGATACCCAATGAAGTCATGTTTCAAAATTTCGCTCTGAAAGAGTATCACATAAAATGACATTTTACACCAGTGTAACGTGAGGCTATAGAGACTTGTATTTTTCCCACTTTCATATGGATTCTATCTATTAGAATAATGAGTGATTCACAAAACTCAATTTAGAGACCCTCTTTAATATTGGTGAAGTTCTTTCTTTTTTTTGAAGTAAGGGAATATTTAAAAAAAAAATGTATGCTACAGTATACTTCATCCCAACCAACTAACATCATTGTATGAGGAGAAAAGAAGTTCTCGTAAGTTTAATTAGCCTCAACACACTTTGAAGGTAAAACAGTTCACTGAGTTTTAGAAACTTGAAGTGCTAAGAAAAATAAAACAATCCAAAAGCAAACAGATTGCAGGAGCAAATCACTTACAAGTTTATCAGATCAGGGCAAAACGTTCAGAGTCAAACTCACATAATTTCTGGTAAATATCAAACTTTTCATGGTCCTATGTAAAAACAAAAACCCCAAAATACACCACCCCCCAAAAAACAAAAATAAACAAAATCAAAAACAAAAGCCAACTCGGGACTTTTGGCCTTTAAAAAGTGTAGATTCTATGTACACTTTCTGTATTCAATACAGATGTTAAACTCAATACGAACATTTCCACTAAAATAGCTTAAATGCAAAGTACATTAATTAGTAACTGGAGAAAAAAAAACACAAAACAAAGCAAAGCAAAAAAAAAAAAAAAAAAAAAAAAACAGCAACAGCAAAACAAAACAAATGCAAAAACAATTTCAATTTAAAATCTCACTATATTATTTGAGTTCTTTATCCCCGATGTAATTTTAACATCAATTAAAACCCCTCCGATTTAGAGGAAGTGGTACAAAGACCCAATAAACACAATTTCTTATTTCGATCGCCACAAGTGTGTACTTTCCATTTAAATTGGAACAGCCACCCCCCAAAAAATAGGCAGTCTTGTAAACAGACCAATTAATTAGCTCAAATAGTTGTGACTCATAATCTGTATATTAGACATGTTTTTAATGTCTCACTAATACTGACTGTGGCATTATGTTTACTTTAACTCATGTGACACCTGGACCCACCCACCCCGTGTTCTCCAAACAATCAGAACTATGCCGACATTTTAAAACAGCATAGAGTGCAAGACAAAAAACACAAAAAACACAAAACAAAGCAAAGCAAAAAAACACAAAAAAAACACACAAAACAAAGCAAAAAAACAAAAAACAAAACAAAACAAAACAAAACAAAACAGCAACAACAAAACAAAACAAATGCAAAAATTAACAAACAATCATTTCCAACCTGAAATAAAACTGTAAATAACGCATTCATCTATGTACACAAATTGTATTTTTCGTGCACGATTCAAATCATTTATTTCTCATGAATTCTACCAAGTCCACGTTTTTTTTTGTTTTTTTTAATAACATTGTAAATAACGATGATCAGGTCCGCGTTTAGACTGTTTGCTATACAGACACCTTGGCTATAAATGTATTATACAGAGCACGTGTTACAGTGTACATTAAAGTCAATGCTTGTATTTCAAATGCCCGCATGTGTGTAAATATGTTAACAACTTAGTGTTTAAATAGAACCTTGAAATTGTCAACTGGAATGCTAAATAAAGATACGGTATTGGAAGAATACGTTTCGCGTGTGTGATATATATTTCTGAATAATAAATAATGCATTCATTGTGAGTACAGCTGAAAACGTAAACGAGGTTTCACCTGAAGACGATCAGAACATACTGATCGAAAACGTCGAGTTGCTACACCACCGCCGGTTCTTTTCAGAATCGTCAAAGAGAGATATCATGAACATGCTGTTACTGTAAATCTCACTAGATAAACAAATAAACGTTTTAATTTTATTATTATCAACCAGGATTTATATATGTTTGAAATACGGAAGTCTGATCTGACTTTAGTAGATTTGTTTTATTTGATGTTTTATTTATGTATTGATTGATGCTTATGTTTGTTTGTTGTTGTTGTTTTTGCTATTGTTGTTGTTGTTGTTTACAAAAAATGGCTAGACTTTCATATTGCCCCACAATCCGCCAAATGCATGTGTTTAAAGATGACTTCTTAAAATCTATATTAACAAAGTTAAAATGTTCCTTATTTTTCCCAGTTCACCATAACATGTTGTTTTCTTGTGTATTTGTTTTGGTATGTTGTTTCATATTTGTTTTAATGTACTTTGTGCAGCCCTGCGTTTTACCTGGAGCACTTTGTGATCCAGGTTTCGTCCTCGCTTTCTTTCCTGCTTGAGATGTTGCAATATTTTGCTTGGATAAAGGTTGATATGATACAGTGTATGGTCATGTTTGTCTCGGGGAATTAAAAGTAAAATCCTGTACAGCAGGACCGTCTCTACTCTACAGATAATGCACTCTCATAATGCCAGTTCTTCGATTCCCTCAAACCGATCGATTCCCCACCGGTCACTTAGGAGTCGTATTTGCTTTGACGGGATATTTTATTCGACCCCCTTATGCCTCATCCGCCAATAACACTTTTATATCAATATTAGCAGAGATGATTCTACACTAAGAATCGATACAGAGAAACTGAAACTTTCGTAAACAAACAGATTTGTGTTTTTCATTTTATTAAAATAGACCTAAGCTACTCTTGAACTGGGGTTCAGTTACAAGGTTATAGGAGTACAGTTTATTGAGGTAGACATGCAAATTGATGTGCAACGTCATTACATTTCGATCTGAGTACGTGTTTTCAAGAGTCGATGCCACCACTTGTTTTGTTTGGGAAGCTGCTTGCAAAAACCAAACTCGCTGCTTATTCGTTTAACAAAACGAAAACATCACAATAATGGTAAAGCAATAACATGTATACATAATATGTTATTTATGCTTTCTTTTACAAAGCTGCAACTCACTGATTTTATTTCGATTCATTCCTTGTTAACCCTATCAGGACGAGTGGGGGGGGGGGGGGGCACAATCCCCTACCAATTTTGTCCCCATAACTTGTTGACGCTAAGTCTGATCACCGCGAAATTTTCTGCCTTTTTCCCAAAATATATCTAGGATCATGTTGGCAAAAAATAATTGATACTGGGGTTAGCTGTTGCCATGACAACCATTTATTTGACCTTGGATCACATGATTTCCACTTATTTTTGATTTCTTTGCCAGAAAAGTGATAGTGATGAGTCACGTGATAGTCTGAAATGGTTTTGGGAATTCAAAATGGCCGCCATTTTTGGCAACCATCTTGGATTTTGTGTTTTCAGCCTGTAATTAGGGGGTCAAATTATATCAAGTTTTTTAACAATGGAATATTTTCAACATGCTAATTTCTTATTTGTCGGACCTAAAAAATATTTAGATTTGTCAACCAAGCCTTATTATTTCTCCCTGGACCCTTGGCGGCTGCTATTTTGATTTTTAAGTGAACAAAAAAACCAAAGAAAAAAAAACAACAACAACGTTCCCCCCCCCCCCCCCCAAAATGGGATAAATTAATGGATTATAACGCCCCAGAGGTGACTACAGTAACTTTATTAGGTTCAAATCATATTGATCTTGTTAAAATGTACAAGTTTGCCAAGTTTAAAAACATTTGGACGAAAAATACAGAATATATTGCAAAAACACGATTTGACCGAAAATGCGAAAAAACAGTCAAAAACGCCCTGTATTGATGATTTTTGAATTTTTTGACGGCATCATGAAGAACTCGGTGAAATGAACATGTTATAAGTTTCGTCAAAATCGGTCGAACACTTCGGAAAATACGGGGGGGGGGGTATGTGCCCCGGTCCCCGTACATCCATAAATAGGGTTTAGTCACATCACAGTTTGACAAAGACAACCCTTTGTGATTTGACCGAAAGTGCGTGCATGTGCAGTATCTGGGAGATAGTTCATCTTTCCATGCAAAGCCACAGGCCAGCTACAATTATGACGACACAGCCCCTTTAATGCCAACCAGTAAATACACTCAGTATGCAAAACACGGTAGAGATAAAAAAAAAAAAAAAAACCACCTGCAAATTAATGCAAAAACTTGAACATATTAACACAAGGAAACGGCTATAGCATTTTGTTTTAGAGTATCTACACTCTTTGATTCCAATTCCTGAGGACCAAGTGCACTAAACCGCCTCAACCCATAAACAGCACTTGTCCTTGTTTTTTTCCTCTGAACAAAAGCACATGATATATTTAAGCATCCAACGATCTTCAATTCCGGTTACCCGATATCCACTAGATTCCTAAACTGAAGTACTCGACCTTATTCTAATGGGCATATTCCCCCAACAAAAACCAGAGATTGGTTTTCCAATTTAGGGGGGCACCTGGTCTAGTTCTTTGACTCTTTTAACAATTTGGGCTATTTTTTTGTGGGAGTAATCACATTTGGAAAAACCGTCCCCTTCGTATGAGAGTAAATAAACCTGCGATTGGAATCACGAAGGTCTGACCAAGGGGGCAGAGGAATTCGATTGCCCGGTGGAAGACTGCCTGTGCTCTGGAGTCTTCGTCCCCGCAATTTTGTTTCAAAGCGAAGTGTTAATGGCTGTTTTCCCCTTCGGTGACATTTTTTAAAAGTATGCATTTTTTAAAGAAGGCTACAATTTCCTTTTCCCCCTTCCCTTTTAGCTTCTTGTGAAACTCTTCTGACGTATTAAATCCCCAACGGCCTACATGAATGTTTGTCACAGCCGAAGATCCACATCTTCCTCTCCATTAAAAGTCACAAAAAGAAAAAAGAAAAAAGAAAACGAAGAAGACAAAAAAAAAGAAGAGAAAAAACTACAGAAAGCAAACCTTCAATCGTTCATGTATATTAAGGCAAACACATAATTCTGAACACAAACGTAGTTACCGAGAGTGTATAGTTTTTAAATCACTATTGCAGAGCGTCACAACCTAATAAAAAAACCCACATAAATAACAAATCCAACAAGCGTTCGAATGCCAATGCTTGTAATAATTATGAAGAATGTGAGACTAATTTTATGGTTGAGATAGATACTGTTATTAAATTATCTCGGGTTATTAATCTCTTCTGCGAAGATGTGGTGGCTCTGTGACGAGCCGGTTGGTTGGTTCTCAACGTTTCGAAAAGTGTGCTCTTGTCGTCATCGCCGAGACAAGAGCCAGAGGCGTAACCAGCAGCGGGCTGGAGGCGGGGCGGGAGGCTGGGCAGGGGGAGGGGGGTCTTTGGACTGGCCCTGCTCCACGGTAAGATCGAAGAAGACTAAACTATGACTATCGACTAGTATTGTGTAAAGTCCGACGACCAAAAAAACCCCCAAACAAACAAAAAACAAAAATGACACTTCAGTCAAATCAGTCCGTGAAATTTATAACGGCAATCATAGTAATTGGAAGGAAACTCAAACGGTCGGAATTCCCAGAGTGCCTGTTCGTTAGTACCGCTGGCAGTGATTGCTCACGAAGGTAACTTATTCTCATCCAGACTCATCCACCTCATTCATGCCCATGTACGGTTCAGTGCCTCAACAACTTACATGCATTTTAAATAAGCCCCCCTCCCACCGATGTTTCTTTGCCTCCCTCCCACACGTTCCCCCGAGTGAGGATGTCAAGTTTCACCACTCTCCCCAGAGCACACAAGTCTGAAACGTGAGGAACATCCAACCGGATCTTTTCGCAGCCACCACACGTCTTCACAAGGTGTTGTAACAACCTTTCATGCAGAACATTCAGTGTTTTTTTTTTTTATATTCAGAGATGACTGCTGCTCATGGTATCAGCACGTGTGTGAAACAACGAGGAATAAACCATCGTCTTAATCGTCATTCACCGTGATGTCGTCATCAGTGACACGTTCCGAGCATATACAGTACAATAATAATAATTGTTATTACCATTTGGGGAGGGTTATCATCCTTACTTGCAGTTGAGAAGCTGAACTGTGAAGGACTCGCCTCCAACATGGTCGAGCCGAAGGCCTGCAAATGCGCCTTTTGGCAGCCGGCCACATCGATCCATTATGACCGCGGAACACAGCCAGAGATCGAAAGTGTTTGGATTTTTCCGGAGGGAGGTAAAACCGGTGGGAAAAACCTCGAGGCATAGGCGGAGAGAACCAAAAGACAGCTCTACTCACATACGGCTAAACCTCGAGGCATAGGCGGAGAGAACCAAAAGACAGCTCTACTCACATACGGCTAAACCTCGAGGCATAGGCGGAGAGAACCAAAAGACAGCTCTACTCACATACGGCTCTGGCCAGGAATCGAACCAGGGCATTTGCCAACCATTAGCAATGATTAAGGGCTGCTTTATATCATTTCACACTATGACTGTCCTATCGTTCGGTCTCTAACTGGTTCTACATGGGGCTGAATACCCCCAAAGGAGTTTCAGGAATGCCTTTTGCACGATGAACAGCGAGAAGTAAAAATGTTATGCGTTTTGAAACTGAGTTTAAATGTGGCCATGACTATGTTTTTGCCAGCAGAGGAGCAATTTTATGTTTGAACCACTGTAAAGGACTACATGTCAATTATGGTTATTTAAAAAAAAAAATTAGATCCGCAATTACCGATAAATTACGACAGGCTGATTGGATAAGTTTAATTTATTATCCTATAATTTTACATTTAACGTGAGAGGATTTTAATAAAGGCACTCAATCGAAAAGGCAAGATTGATATCTTCACTTCCACACACGCTTACGTGCCAAAGTGTATCACTTTCCAGTACACCGTAATCTACTTCAGTGCTCATGCAAAGACCGTTCCCGACAAAGGGGGAAAAAAAGACTCTTTCTTTTTTTCGTCACAGCGGCGTCATGAAGAAAACGAGTCGGCACCAGCGTGAAGACTCGTGCTGGAGGCACAAGAAGTGGCGTATACAGACAACTCTCGGTTCTTGTTCTTTCTTTCTGAACCATCCCTACTTGAAGTTAGACTTAGAATCATCCAGTGAAGGGGTCTGTTACATGTTTCCCTCTTCAAGTGTGATTGATTTCAGTTTCTATTGTGTGGTGCCCCCTCGATGTATAAAAAAAACTGGCTCACTCATCCATTCATCAGACACTTGGAAACTAGTTCACTTGTTCAAAATAACCTTTACATTTACGCTGTCGCCATTGTATTTTGTGTTTTGTGTGTGTGTGTGTGTGTGTGTGGGCATGTTTGACCATATGCTCCGAGGACATTTTACAATAGGGACAATAGGTCCTCACTAGTCAGTTCTTTGTTTTCATGGGTCCTCGGACGCCATTTGTGTACAAAACCAATGGAGATTGCTTCAGTACAGGAACAATAGAATTAACAATAGTCCTAGGACATAATGGTGATACACGACTGTGTGTGTGTGTGTGTCAAGTTCCCAATTTGCATCCGCAATGTGGGTACTGATTCTCATCGTACCCAACAGGGACCAGACTTCATTAATTGTCCCTTCCGGGGCTGGTGGCACATCGATCTCAAAGGAGAAACAAACAACAACATTGCTTCACAGTGATTACGGGTTGTAATAACCGTGAATGATAATTCCGAAGTCCACAGACCGCCTGGGAATGTATTCGTGCATGTTGAACATGATTTAACATGATTTGCAATCATCCATGGGGTGGAATAATCAGGTCAGTTGCGCTCCCAGCATGCCCTGCCCTTGGGCTTTACAACACATACATGCCTTAACAGAGTTTTGAAAAAACATATGGTTAATTTAACATTAAGATCACAACCTATAGCGCTGTACCCCCCTCTTTTCATTTCCATATTAGAGTTGCATGGACTAATCTGATCATCTTGAGACAGTCGTCGTTGTAGCCCCGGAATGCGAAGCTCCAAGCCAAAATGAATAATTCCAAGTAATTTTCACGTATAAAGTGTTCAGAGCACTCGCCGCCTTTCCACAACGGCAGAGTGTCGTAAGTGCATTAGGTTTTGAGTAAAGGCGATTTTAGAAATCATATCTAGGGCAAACGGGGTATTTTACCCGGTGGGCAAAACAACTGACTTGAGAGCGAAATCCCTGTGTGGAGGTTAAAATGGATTGGCGTCTCTTGGGGAATGCTGAATGGTTCCAATATCAAACTCGATATCTTGTATAGGTACAAATTTTTTATCTGATTTTACGGCCTTGTGTCAACTCATATTAAAACTGATTTCTAATCCGTGAGACCATCGTTGGGATTGCGAGCCATTATGACTTTCTGTTAGCAAACGGGTAACCCAAGAATTGAGGTTTTGACTTGTGTTAGAAGGCGCTCAGGCGAGTTTGTCATTGATTTTGTACTTGTGATTTTTGTCAAGACGTAGAACCATTGGGTGTAAGAAGAGACGTGGGGAAGAAAATTCATTTTAAAGGACTATCTTTATCCCAGTCTTCTTTATTTTGTTTCCCCTTTATTATAGTAGTGACAACCACTAGAAAAAAGAAAATGTCTTTGATTAAGACACGGGTCAAGTATGGTATTCGTCCTCACTGGTAATGTAATTATAATCGTTTGAATGGGAGACTTTGGAACACTAACTGGTAAATTTCAATTGTTTGCGTAGTTCTGAGCATGCGCATATTTCCGAGAACAATGGATTTGCCTGGTTAAGTCTGCTGCCACCTAGTGTCCTCAAAAGTCTCCTGATGCTTTCTATACAGAAGCTAAATGTTTCTTGTGAAAGAGTCTATACGCTTAGCAAGTCAACGGAATTATACTCGCGGTGTTTGTGCTGGTTACCTTAAAAGACGACAACATCAGGGAAGAACCATTACCGTCCCTGTGCGGGAGACACATCCAATTCATCGCAACACAGCGATAGTATAATCACCCAAAATGGCGTAATGCAAACTAAAACTGATAAATAATAAATGAGTCAAAAAAGGTCCCTTTCCCATCATTTTACACATCGGCGATTTGCATCAATTCTATAGTAACTCGTCACCACTACCATCTATGCCCCCCCTTTACACACACATACTGATAACAACAACAAATCGTATTCCCTAAATGGACAACGAAATCTAATCCCCCTGACACGCTCGAAAAGGAAGACGTGAAGAGCTCTGGCGTAACATTGGAGAGTTTTTAAAATAATGAGCCGAGAGTGGCCTCTCCCTCGAGAGTGAAATGGATGTTCCTCGTGTTTGTTCAAGTGTGATGAGGACGAGAAAGGTATAGGAGTAAGGGAATATTTTCATTCGAGATGAAGCATCGACTCTACAAGACGGAAGGGTAATTGAAGATAATGACTTCTCTTCGGTCCCATTCAGTTGTAATACAAGACGATCGCCAATATTATTGTCCCAAATCCTCTTATTTTCGCAATAGCTTGCGGAAAAAAAATTGATCACAATATGACAGTATACGGCAGGGAAGTTGTTTGTGAGCAAGAAAGTTCAGAACAGCTTCGAGAAGTCTTTTAAAAATGGATTGAACAGTTGGGCATGTTGAATTCATAAAAACACAAGGAAATAGTAACAGCAAGGGACAGCAGGAAAGGTCGAAAAATATTTGTGTTAACTTTGCCTGCCAAAACGATGAGTAGTAGTAATAACACCTTGGTTCCGAACAACTTAGTTCCAAAGACTGCGTCTGAATCCGGAAGAACACATTGTTCACGCATAATAACAGTCCTGCGTTTTATTTCTTCTCCTCCCTCACGTTTCTGGAGAGATTGCTGGCTGTATTTAATTATGTACAATTCTGCATCCTAGCAGAAAATCCCATGTGACGGACAGCCAACAACTATTGAGATCTTCGAATCAAACCTGACCGTGGAAAAAGACGGGCTCTGTTTTGGGAACAGAGAATGGACGCAGATTTGATAGCCTTGTCTTTCTTGGAGGGTTGTTTGCCCTTACAACGCAATTTAACATGAAATAACAATAAGAATAAAGACAAAGCGTCTAGTAAACTTCTTCTCCACGTTCCCAAAATGAAACTTTAGAGATGCTAGGTTTGATTTCTGGCCAATTTAATCCCCAAGATCAGGATTTTAAATTGTATTCATATTTAATATAGATTAGAAAAAAAGTTACAAGCTTTAATTTAAGGTGTTGTAAGTCAGTTAGTTAAAAAACTAAAAATGTGCAAACAATTTATAGCATGTTTCTTGCATTTTGTGCATTGTTAGTGGCATTTGTGAAAGTTTTTGTATGTTTTCCAGTGCAGCACCTATATTATGGAACGAGTCTCTATGGATACCAAATTTTCGCCAAAAGCGAAAGTTTTCAAAAAGAGACTGAAAACTCATTTGTACTAAAAGGATTATTTATGTAACAATTTTTATATCAGAGCATATTTGAAAATGTTTTGTTTAAAAATATTTTTTGTATGGATACCGGTGCTGTATAATTTGACTATTGATTGATTGATTGAGTTATTGATCGATTGCTTGATTAATTGATTGCTTGTTTGATTGATTGACAGGCTGGTTAACTGATTAATTGATTGATTGGTTGGTTTGTTGATTGATTGATTGATTGTCCATGGAGAATATACGTTACGCAAAAGGTATATCGTTAAACAAAAAACCATGTTACACCATCAACTATGAGTTAACATTTGATTATTAATCACCTTTTTCACAAAAGGCCGTCTAAATGTTCTGTATTGCCATTTTGTTCATATTAATTTTTTGATGCATTTTTGTGACAGACTTTATTTCGTAAAGTTACATTATAGTCTCATGTCTTTTCCTAATCACGTGACTTTGTCAAGCTAAATTGTATATAGTAGCTGTATTTTTTTTTATTTATGTACTTATTTATTTGATATTAATTCCATTTTTCATTGTAATTGCTATTTAACAGCAACATTTATTGCTAACTTTTATCATTATGAATTAATCAATGTACAATTTTCTGTTATTGTTGCTGGTTGTTGAATAAACGGAGTAGTATAACTCCATATCAACAATAATAAATACATAAAAAATGAACAAATATAAAAATAAATGCCACTGTAACCTGTAACCCGTCTCTGCCTTTTATGCCCAGCGAATTTACAAGAAATGTTTATACACCAAATGTACCTTCTTTTTTGGGACTCTAGCTTGCGAGGTTTGTAAATAAGTGGCATATATGTTTACGATGCTGATTTGTCTCATGCATTCCAATGCCACATCTGTTGGTGACCGGTGCAAGAGAACATTGCGTTGAATGGATTGATGTTGGGTTTATGGGCTCACCGGGTTTATTAATGGTGGGGGGTACTCCATCAAACGGGGGCTAGGCTAGGTTCTTAAGGGTATGGGGTGTAACCAGCACACGGACAACATTGGCAATAGACCTTTATCATGGTGCGGCCATCTTGATTTTCTCCCATTCAAACCAATGTAACCATTCAAAACGACGCTGGAAGGGCAAATAGTCTGGTTCCTTTTAGTCCAATGAATATGAGCATCTATTACTGCTATTGGATACAGAGAACATGACCAAGATGGTGGCAGCATGATGAAAGGTCTATTGTCAAAGACCAGTATCTGCAATTTGTGTGACCCCATCATAACATTAGATATCAAAAATGTGAAAGTTTAAGCTCAATCACTCATAGGAGTATCAAGAAAATAGTGGGGGAAAAATAACATGTTTTTACTGCAATGTAAATTGTTTTTAAACATCAGGTTTTTGACTAGCGAGATCAAAACTGTTTACCTTATATCTCAAAAACTATGGCATTTTAAGCAAAAATGTTTAATAGGAAGTTTTCCACCATGACCATCTTTATATTACAGTGATGTGCAAATCTGTGAATAGTTATGTTTGCGCAGCCGTGAAAGGCAAATTAGTTCGGTAGGTTGGTAGCAGGCGCTTCATTGCGGCTTATTAACCCCAAAAAGCGCTCATGAAACATTTAAATGTTTTTCTTACAAGACGATTAATACGTGTTAAATTTTTTTTTGTTCTTATCATATAAACCATATCGTAAATGACAGCCAACCAAACAAAATTGTTTAATAATTAACAGCTACGGTATTACCCATGGCTAGTAACATGGTTCAAATCAATATTTGAATATTACAATTTTGGGGAAAGTGTAGAATAGGCCTACTGATTTGAAAGTATTCCCTGACTTCATGGACCTTAGCAGTGAAAGGCTTTTTTAAACCCAGTTAGGCGAATAACCTGACTAAAGATCTTTGTGAAGGGAACGTTCTGTCTAAAAATACAAAAATAGAAATCTTCATCGAACGTTGCGACTAAGCAGTTCACATGGCAGATTACAAAAACTGAACCAAATTCCGTGACGAAACGCTTTGTTACCGTTTGATAGAATGGATACATTGTCATTGTCTCTATTCTCCTTGACGATCCACTTCGGGGGTAAACCGGGAGCGTATTTCTTCCCCGCAATAATTCTTGAGGATACCGGTCAGGAATATAATAATAACAAGAAATTAAATATCATTTATTGTATCATGATGGAACTCAATGTCGTCACGGAGGCCAGACAGACTGTACGTGACCCACTTATGTTCTCAACCGACATTTCGTTAGATTCGAAACACGAATTTAAAACCCGCGATTATGAGAGAAAATCCAGGGTTGGATTTCCTGTTGCCCGACGACCATTCAATGCAAACGGGGTTTTAAATCTCCTTTTTTTATAAAGCATATGGCATTGATGATCAGCCAAGGTCAAGAACGGAAGCCTAGACGCCGACTTAGTGTTGTTTTAATTTTGATGCAGTTGGCTGGCAATCGTTATGCACTCCTCTGCTAATAACTTTTGAGTATATCATGAATTTTATAGGAAACCTCAACTATTTCAATCCAAACTCTTTACTGTCACAAAAGACTATTTGTTATTCCTGTCCACAAAGGAATATTGTAAAGTCAAGCAATGAAATATAAAAACATCATAATTACCTTGTATTAAACAGATATTAAAAGTAATGATTAAGAATAAAAACCTTTTCAGAAGGAAGTCGGGCACAAAAACTTACACTGGCTGCTATTACAAAATCGAAAAGACGACGGCACAAATGACTTTAAATATCTGCTGCATGGTATGACATCTCAGACTTCTCTGTCTTCTACCATACCTTTTTTAATTTAGTTATTTATTTATTGAAGTTCTTACAGTAGTCTGTATGGTTGGATTTCATTGAAAATCAGATGAGAAATCTTTAAAGGTAGCCCTTGCGTATCACCCAATGGAGTCAACATGTTGCTGGACTGCATTAATATTTGGAAACACGAAACTGCATCGTCGATGGATTTATTGGGTTGACGTGCAAATTGAAAATTGCCAATGCAGTTAGCTAATGGCTGCAGAAGATGTTTCGTAATGATGCGTTCTAAACATTTCGTCGTGAAGGCGATGATTGGCCTCTGATCATTACAGACTGACGTGCTCGTTTTGAACTGGAACAACAGAGTTGAGGCTTTCCAGCAGGATGGGACTATTAAAATGCGGGACTTATACTTTTTTTTTTTTTTTTTTTTATAAATACAACGGAGCTCAGGCATGATATTTTGCCCTTGAAAAAAAAAGAAGGAAAATTCAATTGAGGACAAGAGCTGACCTACATGTACATTATTTTCATAGGCTTTTGTATACACTTCGTGCTACTTGAGAACAATTTTGCTGAATTTTTTGAGGACATAAAAATCTGATTATCTCATGGAGTTCCTTGAGTGCTAAAACCACTTAACCAGATAACGAGACAATGCATCTGGCCAAGTCGGCCTACTTCACGGAATCGGCCGACTTGTCTTGAAACCTTATCCCCCATGTCGACTTTGTAAGTCGACAACTTGCTTTCAGCATGTCGACTTTGCAAGATAACTGTAACCTCTATCTGGATAAGTGGTATGCCTGAAAATATTGTTGCAGTTTATTATTTTTTCAAAACGAACAAGCTTATTAGTCGCGGTAGTGTATACACTTTTATTACGTTCCAAATCCTACTTATTTAAATTTGAACATGGCTTACAAAGAAGAAACCGAGTATTATATCAACACTACCAACATTTTTTCTTTATTTGAAGAGAATGAACGTAATGATAGGCATGTTTTTAGAAACATTACTGTACAATGAAGTACCTTATATTGATTCAAAGACAGTGCGTACAACATGTGTCTGTTCCCAATGCCGCGCCTTTAATTATCTTGATTCAAAAGGGAGTATGCAGACATCAAAATTATGTTCAGCCTGTATGCTGCAATAACATTTTTTTTAACCAGCATGTAATGTCAACCTCAATTACAACAACGTCAACACAGAATAGAGACATTCCATTAACCAGTCGTGGATAGCATTGAGCTACCTTGCTGTAAAACATGAGAAATGTTGACATAGACAATATTTAAGCTTCTCTGCTGATTAAAGTTCTCCTTGTGAGTACAAAGAACCATTTGATTTGTATTGACCATGAAATCCAATCCTATTGCAATAGCCTGCTAGTTTAAAGAAAGAAAGAATAATAATAATAATAATAAAAAAAAATCCAGTCTCCGGTGTTGTAAACTAGATCATTGCCCGTCTTGAAAGAAATAAGGAGATACGAAACACTATACCGTTTTTTGGTTTTGTTTTCTCATACACACGTTTACTTTGAGAAGTGTTCTGTTTCCATTAACTTATTTATTTTCTGTTTAGATCTGGTCCTGCGCAGCTGAGAAATACCTTGTAAAGTGGGAATTTTGTAATATAATTTTCTTCAGACATCGTTCAGCAACTATTGAGAGAGTCAAACGCAACTTGCAGTAGTCAATATTTTTAGGTGAATAATAATATTGCAGATGCCCGATGATCCACTGTAAATTTTACAGAAGAGCGGTTGTGATTGGGTACGTTCTAAAATTCCACGGTCTGGTGACCAGGAACTGGGGTCAGCCAGACATGAGTCATGGTTGAATGAGTCTGACCAAAAGGCCAAGTCAAGATGACCCTAAATTGCAATCAAAATGCATCACTTAATTGGATTCTGGGTCAGTTTGACCCGGAAATGGGCAAATGAAATGTTCACGTGTGTTTGTTTAAATTTAAATTAGTTGTGTTTTCCCTCCCAGTTAATTGATGTCGCAATCCATTTTAAAATAATCAAATATTACATTTGTTGTTTTTTGAAGGTCAGGGGTACTAGCCCTTTAACAGATATTGCCGTAGATCCCTCAGGGTTTTTATTATTTAAGTCAATTTATTTCATCCTCATAACATTTATTGTTCTACCCAACAAAAACGAATCCATATTTCACGAGAGTGATATCTGCTGACGCCCCGTGCACGGAATGATAAATCCACTCAAATGATGACATGGAGATTGACGTAGACCACTCCGCGGGTTTTTCTTTATCGACAAGTTTGCCGAGACGTTTGTGCACATATGCTGCCATGCTGATTCTCGTGAAGAAACGATTCGTGACAAGTCTATCCTGCTATACGGTCATGCGTGTGAATAATTATTATGCTTCGTGCACTGCGTACCGCTCACGTAGGAATCAAAGGCGGTCCCGGACGCTTAATTTTTTTTTCTGCAGTCCGAAATTGCCACTGTCGTATTGATTTTCAATGGGATTTTTTTTCTTTGAATCGATTCCAAAAAGGGAATCCTTAAAAAAAAAAAAAAAAATTTTTTCGAGGATGGTAATTTTGGACTGCGTCCCGGACGGCCACCTCCCAATCTACTCATCGCCAACCCACACCCCCTACCCAGCCTATTCAAAGTATTTTACAATATTTGTCAATGAAGATTATTTGTCAGATTTCGTGCATACATCAAACTTATAACAGAGGGACGTTGGGGTCTGAACATTTCCCTTCCAACCTCAGTAATGGTCAAGGGACCCGAATTCAAAACAACATTACCATAATCCACTGAGAACCGGTTTCCCTTTTATTTGCAATGTCACAGCCCGAGTTTTTTGCCTACCAAGATGGAGAAACTACGGAGAGCCATCAATGCAAAGCCCAAACAGACAATAACAGTTTGCAAAAAACAATTAAAGCTGAAAAAAGCTAGCAAAAAGCTGAAATTTTAAAAGTTCACATAGTTTTGTACAGAGCAGGTGTACAAAAAAGCTGAAATTCAGAGTAAAAATCTGAACCAAAAAAAGGTGAAATCAGCTTAAAAGCTGAATTCTCACACTCCTAAAAAATGTTACACAAACATTCAACACTTGTTCAGAATTTGTTGGAAACAAACCAACCAATAATGGGATGTATCTTCTCTAAATAGAAAGATTGCAAAAATGTTGGATTAACGTCCGTCAACAAGACTTGAATGTTTTGCTACATTTGGCCGTCCATGCCAACTAGCGCGGTTTGTTTATCAACAATAGAAAGGTCTTATGAGATAAGTAATTTGTTTCCACCATTCTCAAATTGTTGATCTACTACGGAAAAATTGTAAATTCGAATTAAAAATGGAAACGAGTATAATACACAGATCCTTAATAAATGACTGTGACCGGCCAATTAAGTGCTAATCTATACCGGCTACCTGGCCAACTCGGCACTCCCTCTCATCACAAGCGGCATGCTAAACCTATTGACAACTACGAAAACCAAACCAGTCAAAAATAAAATGAGTTAAGGCCCACGCTCAACATTGCCAAACTGACTGTAAATGCTTCCATTCTTTGCAAAGATCAAGATATTTGTAATAAAACCAACCTGTAAAAATGGCAACTCACTTCGTTGTTTCTTTTGAGAGAAAACGGTAAAAAAATGTATTCAGCAATTTTGTACGCATGCCAGGGGCAAAGTTTTCGTCTCACTGAGACGAAAACTAATTTTGGATCTTACATCATGTAGTATTTAAAAACGATAACACTTCAGGCAGAAATATTTCGGGGACAGTTTTCTACCATCATTATCTTTGTACCATGTAAAGTAAATATAAATCTGAGTGTGAACATTTATTTTTTTTCTTCTTACCAATATTGAGCCACAACACAGATAATATATATAACTACCCTCATGACTGTCATCTATACATATCACATGCCGTTTCGTTTAAACAACAAGAATGAAATAATTATTACAAATACACATTTTAATCTCCCCAGGTAACTGTTATTATTTTGAAAATATGAGAGAATTCAGGGTGAAGTAAAATGCTTCTGTCCGTGAGATCCTTCATGTGTGAGTAGTCAATAATGGCACAATGCACAATATTTTCCCTTAAGCGCCCCTTGCGCTCAGTTAACTCCTACAACGAATAGTGGCTGTCATTTTGTATCCACCCATAATCGACACCAATCCAAAATTCATGTATTTTTTTATTCCCCTAAATTTCTCAGGGCAACGTTCTCTTTCATCTTTTTTTTTAAATATTAAAATCAATTCACTCTCCGTGTGTAAATTATACATTTCCATACGTCAATTCTTTTTATGGGGATACATAATAAATAATTACCAGGTAACAGTCTCCCACTTGTATCTGGTTATCTACACAGTTTCCCATTAGTATTTTCTTGGTAAAGATTCCGATCTTTTGAGTTCAAGGTAAACAAACTCCTCATGTAAAACACTCACAACTTACTGGTTAAGAGTCATACACACTCTGGTGTATTCTAAAATAAAAAGAAGAAGAAGAAGAAAAAAAAAGGAAAAAGAAACACGGAATAAATCATCGAACACTCAACTCTGAATGACGTCGTCTAGGTGAGAATGGGAGATCTATAGGCGTGAAAGTACTATTTTCGTCTTTCTTGCAGCCACGGGTCTCTTCATTATTCTGTTTTTTTACCGCGGTTCCTTAGGGGATTTCTCATATCCACATCGTTTTACTGAACCCTATTTCCCCCCTGAAGACGAGCAGTGTATACTGTTCGAAACGTAGGAACTAACCCGGTTCTTCTCAGAGCCATAACTTCGCACAAAAGAGAGATTCTATCCACTTGGTTGCTACTTAGTAAGCTAATTTCTCGTTGGACTAGTCGGGTTCCCAGACCCAAAAATCTCCGACTATTCTCTGTCGATTTGAGGGTCCGGTATCACCCAAAGGTCACGTGCCCCAAAAAAGGGAGGAAATCCTCCTTTTTCGAAAATATCCGAAATGCTCCGAACTCGTTGTCGTCAACATACGGACAGTGTCGATGATGGTCGGATATTTCTTTTGTTGGTAACAATTCAAAAATTTTGATAACACATCCCATTATTGTTATTCTTTTCTTTTTTTCCCCAACAAATTCAGCACTATTTTTGAATATATTTGTAACATATTTACAAACTGTGATTATCCTAGGCTTTTTGAAAGTAAACAAAGCCCGTAATCAGCGCTCCGTTGATTATCCAATGGCATCGTCCACCGTTGGAGACAAGTAATGAATACATTATATTGCGTCATAATCTCTTTTTAGCTTTGGATGATGCCTGGCCTACGATTTTTAACAAGAGTCGTCAGGGGGTCTTTGGTCAGGGAACCAGACCATTGTTGGACTTAACCCTTATTAGTCAGAAAGTACTGACTGAATAATTAGGCAAGGTTAAACAAAATATCATGATTAGTAAACCACCGAAAATTGGTCTTCCGCACCGATTAGCGACAATAACACTTCATTCCCAACAATCTGTAAATAAATCTGTATGTACAGACGAACCGGTAAATGGTATCATCAGAGATGAAATTTGATACATTTGAAAAAACTAAAATTCCTGAAAATGGCTCAGACGTTACAACTCGCGGGGTTTACAGACTCTGTGCATCACCAGAAATACAACACTACACGTTTGGACACGATGTGAACTATTTCTTTCTCCCTTTGGTGACCGCTTCACTTCTTCCAAGAAAAAAGCGAAGGCTCAAGGAGAGATTTTGAGAAAATCCTGAAATCAGGAAAAATCCGGATAAATCTCATAACTTAATCATAATTAAAGTCAATGTAAACCCTAAATAAAAAGACAAAAAGAGAAAAAAAATAAAAAAATAAAAAGAGCTTTAATATCGGGGAGGGGTCTCGAACAGGGGCTTGGACCTCTTGTACAGTGTGCCAGTACGAAATCAGCTAGGTTTACGGTTGACAGCCTCTAGATTTCGGCTTATTCGGGGGGAAATGATTTAACTTCACACATGAAATGTATGGACAAAAATCATTTCAGGTAGAAATACAAAACTGTCTCACTGAAGCACGAATCGATCGATGCCTTGTTTGTAATTAATTAAAGATGCACCGCCAGAGTTTCTTTTAGCAGATTTTGGGAAAGACATATTTCAAATATTAATTAGCTTATTTCCAGTAGTTTGGAAGAAGTCGGATTTCATGAGATACTGATCCAGAAAAAAAGCCCCAGCGATTAATAATAAAGTTTAATATAATATACCGTAGCTGAAAGATGTAAATGAATTAATAGTGGAACCTGACACTAGCAACTATGTACAACCAATGAACGTTGTTAGAAGTATCCCAGGCATTGTGCGCGGGTCCATGGGGCCAAGGGGGCCCCTGCCCCCGATAGACACTCGATGGGGATGCAGGTCAATTCTGACCCGGGAGGTTTCAGAGTGGGGTTTATATTAACGCACCGACCATGACTCCATCGAAACGTGAGCATTTCATTTATTGAAATTTGTCCAATGTGTGTGAAAAGACCACAAATAGTGCATGCTTTGTTAGGGACTTTTCACAAACTGCGATAGTGTTTTTTTTTTTTTTTTTTTTTTTTTTGGGGGGGGGGAGGGGGGGGGGTCCGACAAGCTACTGATATTATATCCGCCCACAGTGTTCGACAAACTATCACGAATGATCCATTGTGTCCGACAGACCGTTACGTCAGGGTGTGATACCACCGAACTGAAAGAATCAGCGCTGGAAAGGCGGGCTGTGGTGGGAGCGGCACCAGTGATTTCAGCGGTGTATAATTTGAGGAGACCACGGGCAAATGCCTATGTCTATTGATTGATTGAGACCGTTATGTCCGAACTACTGTCCTTCCCATCAGGTCTGACAAACTTTCTCGGATGTAATGGTCAAATTTTTATGGTGAGGGGGATACAACTGGATGCAGTTACAGGAGTACGGTACGTGCACAATCACGAGTTGAACCAATTTGACGCACACTCACTTTTTAATAAAATTGAGTGAAATAATGTTCAAGGTCTAAAGTAATTTGGACCATTCCAGATCAACAGCCCATTGAGAGGTTTATCAACATAGGAACTGACAAAGACGGACGAAAGCGTCGACTTATTGTGAAGAATAATGACAGGCGCAAGGTCTTGTCTGCAATGAAATTGATAAGGTGCCGTGAAGACGCTGTCAAGAAATATCCCAAGACTATACACAGAAGAAATCCCACAAGAAGAAGAAAAAGAAGTTTCAAATAAGAAAGAGGCTGTAAGACAACCTTACGGGACCGGTTTGTAATTTCTGCAACATGGTTTCTTTGAAAGTTTGATCAATCACAGTGAAAGAGATCAAACAAGACAGAAGCAACGGTCACCCTGATGCGTTCGATGATCGTAGAAAGATTTTCAAAAAAAAAAACGATAACAAAAATACCGGCTCTTATTTTTCCCCCGAGGTGTGAAAATCACTTGATGTGCAAAGATGAGGTCCCAGAACAAAACATGGACGGTAAAAAAAAGTTAAAGTCGCACTTTTACCATCTGCAAATCTCTGTAACAACTTCTTCTCCTGAAGACGAGCACAGCATACTGATCGAAACGTCGAGACCACACTGGCTCTCTTCAGAGCCACCACTCCTCCGAAGCGAGATTTATACATGGTTGTACCCGTAAGTTCACTGGTTAGAGTAACTTCTTCTTATCCACACCGTGCAAAGCTTTAAAACATCACTTTACTTCTGTGTTACGGAAAGCTTTCATCCATGCACATGAAAAACCGTGCAGGTCTTGCGTTTCGTTAAAAAAATACGGATTCTTGGTTTCCTAAAATACTTTGGTTTAGCGTGTGAAGGAAACAAAATATTGCAATTCGACAAGGTCCAACGTTCTTTACACATACTACTTTGTATTGTATGTTCCTGGGGCAAGTCTGAATGGAGTGATTTCTTCTTGACGGGGGTACTTCTCATCTCTTCAGCAGTTTGATGAGACGTTTTGCCTCAGCTACCTTTGAGCCCTGCTCAGCAGTAACAATTTGCGGCAACCTGTTTGTGTCTCAAAACAAGTAAGCTGATCGAAATCCACGGTTAGATCTCCTTCTTGATCCAGAAACTGATGAGTCCGTTGGGAGGGCAACGACCGTCATGTAAGGCAAAGAGTCGAGGGAGATGTCTGGGTAGAACGACCTAGCACCGGAGTTATAATTCACCGAGGGCCTGTCTCAATTATTGAAATAGTATTCACTATTTTGCTTGAAGTCATTTCAGTGTGATAAGAGTGTAAGGTCAGTTAAAGGGAAACCTACGGTGGCCCACAACTGTCACGGCAAAAGCAAAAGCGCCACGGCGAAAGCAAAAGCAAAATGAACAAAATGACTCGGTATGTTCATTTTGCTTTTGCTTTTGCCGTAGCCCTTTTGCTTTTGCCGTGGTGCTTTTGTTTTTGCCGTGGCGCTTTTGCTTTTGCCGTGGCGCTTTTGCTTTCGCCGTGGCCCTTTTGCTTTCACCGTGGTGCTTTAGCTTTCGCCGTGGCCCTTTTGCTTTTACCGTGGCGCTTTTGCTTTTGCCGTGGCGCTTTTGCTTTTGCCGTGGCCCTTTCACTTTCGCCGTGGCCCTTTTGCTTTTGCCGTGGCCCTTTTACTTTCGCCGTGGCCCTTTTGATTTCGCTGTGGCGCTTTTGCTTTCGCCGTGGCCCTTTTGCTTTTGCCGTGGCGCTCTTGCTTTTGCCGTGGCGCTTTTGCTTTTGCCGTGGCCCTTTCACTTTCGCCGTGGCCCTTTTGCTTTCGCCGTGGCCCTTTTGCTTTTGCCGTGGCCCTTTTGCTTTTGCCGTGGCGCTTTTGCTTTCGCCGTGGCGCTTTTGCTTTTGCCGTGGCCCTTTTACTTTCGCCGTGGCCCTTTTGCTTTCGCTGTGGCGCTTTTGCTTTCGCCGTGGCCCTTTTGCTTCTGCCGTGGCGCTTTTGCTTTTGCCGTGGCGCTTTTGCTTTTGCCGTGGCCCTTTTACTTTCGCCGTGGCCCTTGTGCTTTCGCCGTGGCGCTTTTGCTTTCGCCGTGGCCCTTTTGCTTTTGCCGTGACAGTTGTGGGCCACCGTAGATACCAACTTAATGCAGACCACAATGAGCATCACTAAGAATAAATACATGATCAAATATTAGTCTCACACTGTAAGTTTGAGATGTGAGATCTTATAGATATTAAAGTTGTACATGTCATGGGATAATGCTTACACATCGCTGGTTTGCCGCAATTTTGTATCCATAGCAAAACATTTTAGCGAACATTTTTTTAGCAAGATATCCGAAGATCTGTTTCATAGCTAGGTGTTTAATGCCATACCGAATTGGTTTTACGGTACACCTTTATCTCAGCACATAATATGATAAGATCCACATGCCTTTCAGAGGCGATACTTAACTGTCAGTATAGCTATATAACGTTAATTCTTTTAGCTGACACGATCGCGCCCAGTCACGTCATCATTACATTAGTAAACAACTTTTGATGAGAAAAACAAAATAAAAAATAAAAAATCGTCAACCCCTTGAAAGATTGATCAGCATAACAGGTTTTCAACAATGTTTAGTTGAAAGTGGGCATCAAGCAATATAAATGAAAAGAAAGTCATACAACGCCACCGTGGGGCACCGTATATTTAACGGCAGTAAACGAACTATTAGCAGTAATTAGCTCTGGCACGACTTAATGTTGTTGTTGCTCCACACAAATAATTGGATAAGCCTGGGGGCATAGTGACCAATCACAGGCAGCCCAGAATCATGGATGCCTGGTTGAACCAATGAAGTCACGTGAAAATTAGACTTGCAAACTGCCGCCACATACAACGTTTGCCTTGGGTTATTGTGCCATAAAATGCAAGGACTGTATCCTTAAATGAAGACTGATGTGCAATCTTTGGCAATTGTCTAAGTTACATACAAATGTGGATGTAGTTCTAATGTTTCTCGCCGAGGGCAGAACGAAATTGAGATGGGTTGAGATGTCTGCCGTTGAATCTAATACTTCCTCCCTTAAAGACGGGTTACACTATTAAACGTTGCTCAAACTGCTGCGCATGCTTACGCTCTTTGAATCAAGTTAAGGTACAGCGAGGGCGGGTAAAGATTAAATTACTGCGGCCTTTATAGTATATAATGACAATGACGATGTTGTACTCATCTTAATTGAATCAAGATGGAGTACGTCATCTGTAGTTCGTTTGAAACTGCTAATACTGTGGGGCCCTGATCTTTGAAAAGGTAAATGACTTAATGTAATAAACCAAACTAATGCTGCCGGTGTACTGATTTGCTCATGGAGAATAGAAATGTCAATGATTTATTTGAATATATCGTATTTAAAACAAAATCCTGCAAACCTTGTTCTTAGGTGGGTTAATGGGAATACATTACAAGTCCTCTTGATTTGTCGTTTACTTCCTTCACAATAATTGTCTTATTTAATTGATAGTTCACTTTGTCTTTGAAAGTACAAACCTGTGTGTAAATATCAGCAGTCTTTATCTATTGTGTTCTACCTGTTAACAGCATTGTTCACTTTTATTGCAAAATTTATTCCGAGTAAATCATGGTCAAATCCAACCGGACAAAATTGTAGAAACACGGTCCTTGTCTTGTCTTGTGTGAAGGCATATAGGAACTTGGGTGATTTGTGCGTGTGTGTGATAAAGGCGTACTTAATTTCCCCTTCATAATTCTCACATAGAGATAACTTACCGTCTCTTTTATTGAATCATATTATATAAGCATAAACGAACAAAGGCTTTTTTTTTATTAAAGGAAGGCCATCGTGTGCATACAATTGAGCCACAAATACATTTTACTGCAGCAAATTATTATGTCAAATTTTATTAATAAGTCTTTGTTAGTTTATCGCTTTGTGTGTGTGTTTTGTGTTTTTTTTTAAGAATTATTCGAATCATGTAAACGGGTGTTATTTAAACCGCAGGTCAAACTGAAAACAACTGTACAATATATTTGGCCTTTGCAAACACACCGACGGTTAACAAATGTTGATTTTTTTGTCATGAAATTTAAGTGACACGGACTTATTTGATTCTAATAGGGGGAAAAACCGCACACAAGTTGTTTTATTTATAAAATGATATTGGTACAGTCTTTTTGGTAAACGGTCGTTGTAGCTGATGTTGATATTAAAGATATTGAATAATTTAATGTGTCGTAGAGTTTAAGGGGTCAAACGAACTTAACATCCGGGGGGGGGGGGGTTATACACTCTTAAACCAGTGGATATGTCATCAAGTAATCCTGAATTGTTTGCCCATGTACAGCGGCGAAACTAGGACAACATTTTAGAGGGGCATGAGGGGTGCATCATTTTTTTTCTGGGGGGACATTTCTTGCCAATTAAAAATGTTCACTTTCCCCAAACAAGCCCCTTTTCAGCGCTCTTGTTATGCCGTTTACTATTTTGTATACGATCATCTGACATGGACGTAAAAACAAATACACCGTCTGCGTCTGAATAGAAAAACAGCTCACAAAACAAAAATTGAAATTACTACAGAAAAGCTTATAAAACTTAACATCTTACTCTGGTAAGTTTTAATCTCAAAAGTCCAGATTTCAAATGGGGGGCACGGGGGAGGGGGAGGCAAGGACATCAGCTGGGGGATGCTCCCCTTAGTTACGCCACTGCCCATGTATATTTCACTAATCATTTTTTTTCAAGATCCACTAACTCTTGACATTATTATTTCTACCCTTGTTTAGAAGGTGGCAATTTTTGACTGTTTTTGAGCCATTGGTTGTGTATGGGGTTATTTGATATAATTTCTATTCCAAGAACAAAATCATTTATATGGAGATTGATTTCATCAACAGATTTGCTTCAAATTGAAAATAATGTTTGCCATTATTGAAAATAATGTTTGCTGTCTTCTTCATCAAAAATTTTGTTTGTGTCATTTTTTTTATAGAATCATTATTCAGCCAATCAGATTGATTTTATTTTGGATATGAATTGCTAAAATTTTCAGATAAAAAAAGAATGAAAAAAAAAATGAAAATACGACAGGAAAAATTAAATAATAAAATAAAATACAAAAATAAAATAAAATAAAATAATATTATAAAAGAGAGAAAGAAACGTATTTTTGTTTAAATAACAGCAATAATATGTAAGTACACCCTGGTGTTGGACACCTAAACAACATAAACATGATTTCACTCATGTCAGGAAAAGTGTTGTTTTGGGACCGTAGTCTTCTTATCAGCCGCACCTACTATCCACGGCCTCACTCACGCCCCAACCCACCGATTTGACTGGAGGATATCTCTCGAGACATTCGATTTCTCGCCGAACCATTTATCGACAAAAGACTCGACCCATTTTTTGTCTGCATAGAGTTGGACTTGACTCGAAGGACTGTCGTGAATTAATGAAAGATTTGTCTCATGCCTCTCCTTTTCTTTTTTTTGTGACATCTTTGGATGTTCTTCAACTACCCACCACCCCCTCCCCGAAAAATCAAAGTTTTGTAAAGACAGAACAGAGAGCGGTGGCAGGGGGATGTGTGTTTTTTTCACGGCCCGGTTCAACGAAGGACGCGGCCTAGTTTAGGCACGGACGGCCGTGAAGGGACAACGGATAATGGGCAGGCAAAGAATGTGATTTAACGTCGAAGCATGAAGGTCGTGGAAACTCATTACCGGCCCAGGAGTCAGCTGAAACTATTTTATTCATTACGTTTTTCACCGTATCGTGATGTGCTTGTACGATGTTGACGCTTTTTGACGGCTTACATCTCAAGTTGAAGGCCAACAAATCGACATCTCCTTAAATCAAAGGATGTTTTGTCGATAAACTCCGTCAGGTGAAGGAGAGGTAAATCCAATTGTCACTAAACAAAAGTACTGCATCTCCACACGGTTCAGTCTTATCTCATTTCATGTCAAACTCCCGACAATTCAGCGTCCTTTTTTCTGAACCACGAAAGTAAAGGATGAACTGTTTACATAGACATGTATTATGTTATAAGATAAACAGAAAGAGAAAAAAAAATCACTACAAAACGTTGAAGAGGCCAGAAATGATTGCCATAGTAACTTCACGTACGACTTCACTGGCCTTACATTACGGGGATACCAATGCAGACGGGCCGTATTGACCAAGCATGTTTTCCCAAACCAGGGTATTACCAAGTCATTCGGTAATCCGGAAAATAGCTTAGAGGGATTAGTCTCAACTGAAATAATTCAGATTTATATGAAGGACAAAATGTTCTGAATTAAGTGGTGAATAGTTGACGATGAGAGACAACTGCTCTCCATTGGATCCCCTTAAACCCCGGCCACAGAATGCTGTCATTTATTACAGACAAATTGAAGAAATGGTTAACCTAGAAAACAGGCTCCATGTACAAAGAAAGAATATATATATTTTTTTCAAACCCTGTATACCATATGTATGCATTATGTTCCCTTTTATATGGTACGGGTAAAAAGAATGGCAGTCTCCTGCAAGCCAGAGTGAGTTTATGGTGATTTTTTTTTTTTATTATTTTTTTTTTTTTAATTTAGGGCAGATGGGTACCGGCCGTGAACGTTTTCCATTGTCCTTCTTTACTTTTGGTGTCTCTTTGAAATGAGCAAATGGAAAAGGGTCGGTGAATTTAAAAGCAATTTTCTTTTGTCAACACTTGCCGTTTTCAAACGGCAGTTGGCATACAGCAATCAAAACGCTCCCGATTAGAGTTTTGCGTTGAGAAAATCATTTTGAAGCCTTTATTTTTTAATGTCATCGTGAAATACACGCACGCCAAGGGAGATTTCTTCAATCAATTTCAGATAAAATTTGTCTGAGGTGAACTAGATCTTTCAGTTCCAGTATAAAAAATGTTTTGCTCGGCAGAAGAACACCATTTGTTCCATTGCTAGGAATATCAGCTTCCCCGGGTAGACTGATGGGGGCGCACTACACTGTGAATCGCTCGCCACTGTCCAGACAAATGTTATGTAATAGACGGCCGTGGCAATACTCTGCTTCCGTCAAAATGCTTTCCAATCCAGGAAGAGTAGTTCTGGCACATCATGCCTTTACTTTTCGATAATGCGATTCGAATTCAACGGAGCCCAGTTTCGACCACGAAGATGGGATACCAGTCCTATATAAGTAAGCCTCTAACTTTACACTGTTTGTTAAGTTGCCTTAGCTAATTAGGCGAGACAGACACATATGTTAGCCGCATCACCCATGATGCAATTTGCCCTATTGTTCATTAATCTCCCTTTTGTACTACCGACCACTGGACATCTTTTTGTCAACACTGCTGTAGTTTGATTGGTCATCAACAATCCCTTTGTCTGTAACTCACTCACTTTGATTGGCTTTCCTTTTCCCGCCTATTTTGGATTCCTTTCCTCAATTTTAATCCCCACTTTTTTCTATAAATGGATCCGTTTTTATGTTTGTGCTTGTTTTTGCCTCTGACGAAGGTCCGGTTTGGATCGAAAGCGAAGGCCCTCAACCCTACTAGTTTTATATATATCTTTGTATATCTTAAAGTTCGCCTACAAAATGCATTATTTTGGTCCGAACATCGATAGGTCAATTTGTGGGCTGCGTTGTTATCTTCACTGGCAACAACTTAAGATTATATTAATTCTTTTTCGATATTTTTATTTTTTTCACTGCAGAAATCACATGGCTCCCGGGCAGACACTGCGTGTGGTTGACATGAATTCTACATGAACACAAAATCGATTGTAATATACAGTTTTTACGTCCCGTAAGGAGATTTTTTTTTCTCGAGTTGTATATGTCGATCGTGTGTGTCACGGCGGTCGGCAAGGACGTGGAATACTACCCACGGCGTTTTGTCATTTTTCGACTGTGAAGATCTTTGAGACAGTGGAGGATTTTCTTGCTCTCTCTCTCTCTCTCTATCCTCTGCAGCCCATAGTCTTCAGAAATCTCGAGGACATTTTGCTCTTCGATAACTTGCTCTGGATATAACGCATTGAGTATAAGGTTATTATCTATTACTATTGTGGATCCAAAGCTGCTATCCATATTCTACAATTAGGAATCTAATTAGATTCTCTAGCTCTGTATATAGCCTTTCTCATAGCTTTAAATTCTTAAAAAGGATAAATCGTACGTATAAATCAATCAAATAACTAAATAACTACACGACTAAAAAACTAAATAACTAATTAACTGAATAACTAAATAACTAAATACCTACCTACCTAACTAACTAACTAACTAACTAACTAACTAAATAATTAAATAAGTAAATAAACAAATTAATATTTGACTAATAATCTGAACAAAAATAACTTGAAACTAACTATACAAATCATAAACATAAACAAAACTAGCGCTTAAGTGCTTCACGAAACACGAATATCAGCCCTATGAACTAAACGATGGCCATGGAAAAACCACGGCGAACATGTGCACGACGGCTGGTACCCAAAAGTCAGCTATATCACAACAGGATTTCGGCCGCATTTGTCTCAGTGTCGCAAGGCACCCGGCTGCATTGTCGAAACGTTTCATAGTGTTTGGTCAAGACAGTTGTGGATGATACTGATAAGTTTATTGTAATGCAACGGAGCCAAGCTTTACAGCAAATGAATCGGAGAACCCAGCGAAGGAATCAGAGAATGCAATCCACTCCCTGGGCAGAATACGTTAACTTTTGAAAGATTCTAAGAAAGTACGGATGAGCAAACAGAAATGAAGCTTGCATCCTCATAAGCCATGCGGCGTTTTTGTACCGTCCATTGCACATGGGGATGTCACAAAGCTCTTGAGCAGAGACTAGGTATTTTTTTTTTTTTACAAAATGACCCCTGCTGACCGATAGGTGACAAAATCTGTGTACGCCCCAAATGTATCACAAGGCAATGAAGCATTCTACCAAGTTAAGCTTCAATCGGCTAAAGAATGTAGGAGAAGCATTTTGTAAATATTCATAAAATGACCACTACTGACCACCAGATGACCACTGGCCAAATTGTTCTACCATCCATAGATAGGGCAGGTGTCATGGCTTAATTTGACCAAGTTTGGGTAAAATCGGTCACATAGTTTAGGAGTTATTACCGTTTTTATTTCGATCACGTGACCGTTTGACCAGAGAAAGAAAGAAAGGAAGAATTTTTGTATCACACTATATCTGCTTGCTTCGCAGGGCTGATGTAATAAAATATATTCTTGCTTTGCGGGTTGGCTCTTTGAATTTACGGGAGGAAGAAAATCGAAATAGACAGTCGCATCTTTTAGTAATAAAGAGCAGCCGACTTACTGTTGACATTTTTGATGAGTCACTATAGCCAGGCACTGGCCTTACAGACTCAACGGTTTTATTGTACGGACGAGCGTGCAATGACGCTTAACTACCAGACTGATAGTGATAATACAACACAATGAGTGTAGCGTGTGTACACACACAGTATTGTGGCGTGAAGGTCAAAGGTGCAGCTGGAAGATTTAAAGTGTCAGAGTTCTAAAGAGGCCGGTATCTGGCGGTATTCACGAGCCTCGACGTGAGACGTCAGATGTTTGGGCTTGGATCACCGTTGCTTCCCAATTGAAGGATTTGACAAAGATCGGCCAAGGGCGTTAATGTCAACAAAAATGACTTCCTGTATTTGATAAGAATTAATAACTCCTTCTCGGGAGAGCAGGAAAAGGGATGGAGCATGGAGCTACACACAACTCCATGGTTGGAGGAAGCATGGACAATGATCACGCGAGTGTTGATGGCTCAGATGGTGTTATTTAATCAAGGATTTCTCGATTGAGAACATCGGAAGAAAGTATTCAAATAAGGGTAAATTTATACCCCAATCGGGACGGTTGTTCTTGTCACTAAGGCCTGACTTGTTACTAGTGATACTTTGGCAGGTAAGGGATACCCCAGTTGGGATAGATTTGGTTGTTTTTGTACCCAATTTTGGGTAGTTTGATTGCTATTGTCCTCCTAAATGTTGACCGATTGAGAATATTTTACCCTCATTGGGGGATGCTTGAGGGTAGGAGAAATTACAATTCTTTTTGTTGGCGACAAACCTTCAAAAGAAATGACAGGCCAGACCAATTATGTTAAATAAAGATTGATGATTTTTGTTCAAAATAAAATTACCTTATTACGATAAAGGCATAACATAAAAAAGTGCTCGTTACTTGAGGTCTATCATCGCCATTATCGGTTCCAGTACATTAAGTAGCTAGAAATGAAAAACATTACAAAAACCTCATGGGAGCATCTTTTTCCTTATAGTCTTGCTTACAACTTAATGTATGACATACCTCAGTGTAGATATCTTAAAGGTATGAATACAGTTCGTTATAAATGTAGGAGCGCATTAAAGTCACGTTGAGCGCTTTCAAGGCGAATAGTGGGTTATCAAGGTACAAAGTGGTTTATCAAGGCACATGGTGGGTTATCAAGGCACATAGTGGGCTATTAAGGTACAAAGTGGGTTATCAAGGTACATAGTGGGCTATCAAGGTACATAGTGGGCTATCAAGGTACATGGTGGGTTATCAAGGCACATGGTGGGTTATCAAGGTACATAGTGGGTTATCAAGGTACATAATGGGCTATCAAGGTACATAGTGGGCTATCAAGGTACATAGTGGGTTATCAAGGTACATAGTGGGCTATCAAGGTACATAGTGGGTTATCAAGGTACATAGTGGGCTATCAAGGCACATAGTGGGTTATCAAGGTACATAGTGGGTTATCAAGGTACATAGTGGGTTATCAAGGTACATAGTGGGCTATCAAGGTACATAGTGGGTTATCAAGGTACATAGTGGGTTATCAAGGTACATAGTGGGTTATCAAGGTACATAGTGGGTTATCAAGGTATAGTGGGTTATCAAGGTACATAGTCGGCTATAAAGGTACATAGTGGGCTATCAAGGTACATAGTGGGTTATCAAGGTACATAGTGGGTTATCAAGGCACATAGTGGGTTATCAAGGTACATAGTGGGTTATCAAGGTACATAGTGGGTTATCAAGGCACATAGTGGGCTATCAAGGTACATAGTGGGTTATCAAGGTACATAGTGGGCTATCAAGGTACATAGTGGGTTATCAAGGTACATAGTGGGCTATCAAGGTACATAGTGGGCTATCAAGGTACATAGTGGGCTATCAAGGTACATAGTGGGTTATCAAGGTACATAGTTGGCTATCAAGGTACATGTGGGTTATCAAGGTACATAGTGGGTTATCAAGGTACATAGTGGGTTATCAAGGTATATATTGGGTTATCAAGGTACACAGTGGGCTATCAAGGTACATAGTGGGCTATCAAGGTACATAGTGGGTTATCAAGGTACATAGTCGGCTATAAAGGTACACAGTGCGTTATAAAGGTACATACTGCGTTATTAAAGTCCCGTGGTGCGTTATAAAGTTATATAAGGCGTCATAAAGGTACTGTGGGTTTATAAAGTTTAGTAGTGCGTTGTATAGGTATGCAGTGACAGCTATAAAGGAACCATATAGACGGACAGGCTGCATTATAATGTCCGACGAGGTGTGTCGAACAAAAGGGTTCAGATGGAGTTTTTAGAGGGGATTTTATCCCTTCATTTGTAAGAAACATGTTGTAGGTCAATTAAACTGACTTTTAACTGAAGCAGATTGTCTCATACTGATCAAACATCACCTGATTCTCTTTGATCTAAAGATTGAGGTTGACTTATACGAAGTTCTGGTTAACATAACCGTCAAGCACTTTTGAAATTCGTGTGTGTGTTTGTGAGCATGTGCAGGCATTCAAACCGAGGACTTTAACAAAAGGAATCCGGGTGTTCCGACCAAGCGAGGACGTCCTCGTGCACAAAACCAATTGGAACGTCGCTAAAAAAACTAAGTCCAAACAATGGGAGAACAAATTTAGAGAAGTCCTCAGTTTACACCATACACAAACATGTATGTGGATGGGGGTGGGGGATAACTGTGACGTCTTCAGAGTATCAAGATAGTGAGGAATCTTTCCCAGATCCGTCCCAACCCTGTGTTTCTTTTCATTGTATCCCCCAGTTACCAAAAGAAGTGTTTATGTCGGCAATGCAATCATCAGCTGCCGCGCGGTGAACCAGACTACGAATACAAGACACAGGGCCTGACACCGCTATGTTCCACGTGGATCTTCTTTTTTTTGTGCATTCTTACTCTCTGATTGTCGCCAGAAAAGTTCAATAAAACCCGGTTTCCGTTTCAAAACAGTGAACAGCGGACCGGTAAAACGGACCTCAACCATCCTGCCACTCGAGAGCACACATCGTTAAGGGGGGCATCTCAATCAGTACAGTTAACCCGCGCTTCTAAACACAACCACTACGGGAACTGACCAGTTTATGGATTTTCTTGTGTTGTCCTATCGGAGAAGTAACGCTCCAACATCAACAATGGCTCCCCCGCTCATCCGAAAGTGCAAATATCACAGCGAAATCAAAGCAAAGAACTTTTTTTCATATGCAGATCAGTCTCATAAAATGCATGATGTTGCAAGTCTGTTGGACTTTCTTTTATACAATTGGATAAGATACAAGGTGGTAATTTACAGGAAAATGTCGATTTGCTATAAGTAACAAGGATTATAGTATAAGGGAGTGGCGAACGCAGAAAACATATATGGAGGGGGCTGGGAACTAAACGGGGGACTGCGAAAAGGATTTGAGTATGAGCACGGATAGTGTGATAACAGTTATAATTACACGTAGGCGGGGTAAAGTACGGGTAAAAGCATAAGTATGATTAGGAGTACATGTATGATAGTAGGTACAACTACGGGTATGGGTATAAAGCATAAGTATGATTAAGAGTACATGTAAGAGTAGGAGTAGGAGTAGGGGTACGGGTAAGAGTAGGAGTAGGAGTAAGAGCAGGAGTACGGGTAGGAGTAGGAGTAGGAGTTGGGGTAGGAGTAGAAGTAGGAGTAGGAGTTTGAGTAGGAGTAGGAGTAGGAGTAGGAGTTCGAGTAGGAGTAGGAGTAGGAGTTCGAGTAGGAGTAGGAATAGGAATAGGAGTAGGAGTAGGGGTAGGGGTAGGAGTAGGAGTAGGAGTAGGGGTAGGAGTAGGAGTAGGAGTTCCGAGTAGGAATAAGGGTAGGAGTAGGAGTAGGAGTTCGAGTAGGAGTTCGAGTAGGTAGGAGTAGAAGTAGGAATAGGGGTAGGAGTAGGAGTAGGAATAGGGGTAGGAGTAGGAGTAAGAGTAGGAGTAAGAGTAGGAATAGGAGTAGGAGTAGGAGTAGGAGTTTGAGTAGGAATAGGAGTAAGAGTAAGAGTAGGAGTTCGAGTAGGAGTAAAAGTAGGAATAGGAGTAGGAGTAGGAGTTTGAGTAGGAGTAGGAATAGGAATAGGAGTAGGGGTAGGGGTAGGGGTAGGAGTAGGAGTAGGAGTAAGAGTAAGAGTAAGAGTAAGAGTAGGAGTAGGAGTAGGAGTTTGAGTAGGAGTAGGAGTTCGAGTAGGAGGAGTAGGAGTAGGAGTTTGAGTAGGAGTTTGAGTAGGAGTAGGAGTAGGAGTTCGATTAAGTGTAGGAGTAGGAGTTTGAGTAGGAGTAGGAGAAGGAGTTTGAGTAGGAGTTTGAGTAGGAGTAGGAGTTTGAGTAGGAGTAGGAGTAGGAGTTCGAGTAGGAGTAGAAGTACGAGCACAGGTATGAATACGAACAGTTTTGAGTACGAGCAAGAGTATAGCAACATGTACTTTGCTGTGAGCATTTGAATAGTCATACTTTTTTCTACAAATGCCAGTATGGGTATGAAATTGCAACTGGAACTAGATGGTACTAAATGGCACTTTGAATGCACTACCCGTGACAGGGAATTCTAGTGAAGTTTTGCTAATATTTGATACGTTAAGTCAGCTCTTTAACACCACCATGCCATTGACGAATTCAAAACAAGTAGTTAGACGAAACTGCCAACACGAAGACCTCTTCCTGAACCTCCAAAAGACTCCTTAGTACGTACGCAGGGTGCCAGTTAGCGTATCGTACCCTAACAACAGTGCACTGGTAGCCCCCCAAACCACGTGCTATTCTTTCCAACCCAACATCCATTCCAACACTCCTCAGTGTAAGTTCTGATCACCTTCGAAGACGACGGCATGAAATGTCATCACGTACGTGACCTCGAGAATGCATCCACCTGCCCGTCAACAGTTGCTCCATGGATAGTGACACAGCACACGGCCAGGACTACAGTCACTCACTTAGGAGATTAGAAACCCATCATTGATCGGATAATACTTTCTTAAAGTGCATCAACCTTCTCGGCAGTCTCGCCGCTCATCACAGACAACTTGCACACGGTGCGACAGCGCTAGATCAGAGCGACGTCTTTAATACAGATCGAGTAGAAGAAGGCATACTGAGACTGGCGCGAACTGTGTTAGTACCATGAGAAAGTTCGGCGGTTAAAAAAGTGAAAAGATAAAAACATAGATTGGTTAGATTGGAATTTGATATTACAAACGGTTTGTTATTACAATGAGTCAATGTGGTTAAAGTGGAGTTTGTGCGCATGTTTTAGGATGTTGGATCGTTGATGTATATACTCCGCGCATTGTTTTAACTTATTTTGGATCAGTCGAATCCAAAATGGGTCAAACTGTTTTTGCAAGCCCTCAGTGTATAAGCTTTTGGGGCTCTTCGTTAGTCAAGTGTGCCTAATGGATAACTAACTGAACTAGTCGTCTTGACTCAATTTGGATCAGTCTGACTCGAGGATGGGTGAAACTGTGTTAAGCCCAACCACAATCCATATTTCTGTGAGCTCTTCATTAGTTCAGTGTTCCTGGTGGTTATTCTCCATTATGGAAATTCCTGACCGTCATTTGAGACTCAACATCGTCTTGACTCCATTCAGATGATCCTGACCCACAAAATCCAAAATCCTCTTGTGGGACCTTTGTTTTAGTCTAGCCTGATTATCTAGACTTCAGGATCATCAGTATTTTTTGTCGTCTCCACACCATTTGAAACAATGACCAATAGCATCTTAAAGGCGAACCGTTTTTTTTTCTTCAGAGATAGCTCTCTACTAAAACTCTACTAAAGATACTCTCTTTATCTACCAAAACTGAAACTCTACTAAAATTCACCATAGTCAAAGAGATTCAGGACTCAGTCTGCCTCCGGGAAATTATTCGGATCAACAACACAACCGAGAAGAAGCTGAGGGGAATAAGTCGATCAAGATTGCGAGTGTATAATTTGTTGTATGTACCAAAAAAGAAGAGAATGAAAATAACGGAGTTAGGAGAACGTTTACATTGGGAGATTGGAAAAGCTTCCCGATCAATATGCATAAAAAAAAGCCTGGGTGGAATTCGTCCTAGAGGGAGGGTGTTTTTTTAAGATACGGACCTTCCCTGAAATTTATTAAATCCCCTCAGGTCAAAAAAGAAGGCTGGAGATGTTGTTATTGGGCCAAACGCTCTGGACGTTTTAAATTTCACTCAGAGCCCAGTCACTTGGTAGGGAACCAAATCACTCCGGTTTTTTAAGGCAATGTACAGGATTAGTAATAACAATAATTTAAAAAAAAGATATATAATAAAAAAAGAAAGAAAGGTCAATGACTGTAAAGTACACATCAGTTCTGATCCTTCACCAAACTATGTCCCTCTGAAATACTGCCAAAGTCGCGCAAATATTACATTAGAAGACATTTCAAACCACCGTTCCCTATTTCGATTGCCTCAACATGAACCGTATTCATGAACGTACATTAAAGCCCCCCCCCCCCCCCACAAACCGCAAACCGCTTATAGTTGATTTTTCTCTAATAAAGTGCGATCGCCGAATGCAATGAAACTGTCCACAGTTCGTGTTATGATGAATTGGTTTGAAAAATAGAAGACTGGAACTTATTTAGCCTTCCAAAAAAAAAAAGTGCATTTCCAGTATTCAAGGATGCCTCTGCGGCCGTGAGACCAACAATTAAAAGGTCAGTGGACCAACTAAGTAAGAAAAACAGAACCATGGACGTTGTGTGGCTCAATAAAATCTTGTTATGCGGTGAAATGACGCGTCTGTGTTTTTACCTAATATTTCAAAACCCCTCTTCTTCAATTGTTGCGCTGCTGGATGTACGTTTAAAGTCATATTCCCAGACTCTATTTAGTTGCTTGCCAATGGAATACTGAGACAGACTATTCCTTCTCTCAACCTCGCTATGATTTGAAACTGATGGGCAAAGCGATACAGCTAAGATGTCATTTTGGCAGGTAACGTTATTCTGGTAAGCATGATTTTGTTGTGCTTAGCTATTTTTTTTTGGTTAAGCAGCTCTATGAAATTGGGCCCAGTTGATTGCCTCCAAGTTGCCTGTAAAAATTTCCCTGTGTGACATGGCTTTTAGTCTTTCCTGGACGAAGTGTACCGGTGATTTTTTTTGCAAAATAATCAGGGCTGAAATAAGTGTTTGGCTCCTTTTTTCGGGGAAAATAATTGTTTTTTTCTTCTAAACGTACCTTAGGGTACGTTACAGGCCTGCCATACTGTAATGAATCGCCGATGCCAGGGCTCTGGCAAAGAAAAACCACAGCAGTGTGAAGGTTGAAGTCGAACTGGTCACCGTATAAGGATATTGTATCTTCGAGTGTTTCGGGTAGGGTTATCGGGTGTGATCTGTTCTCATTCTATTTTAGTGATACTGCGGTTTCTATCGGGTAGTAAGTCAGTCTTGTGAAACTCCGAACATGAAACATTCAATTCAATACAGAAGTAGGAGGGTGGAAGGATAAAAAGCAGTGGGCGAGTGGCAGTGGAGGGCTTCGGCGGAGACTTTGGGGAAATAGACGGCCAGCTCACGAGTATCCCGTGGGTCGAGTCTAAGCGAACACAACGAGTAAAGTGCAGACTCAAGTGGCAATTTGAGCGTATTTAACTGAGTGTGATCTGAAGTTGCAACATGGAGGGGAAATTATCGACATTTTTTAAGGGAAACGAGGCACTGTGCCCCGAGGTGGTGTACGGAGGTGTTCTCACGTACGCAGGCCCGCACGCACCCCTTCGCCCCGAGCTCCGAAATCCCGCGCTTTTTTCCCGGTGAAATAGGATTTGGCGTTATTTTGATCGCTGCCAACAGTGTAAGGATTGTGTGGTTCGTACAGGGATTGCAAATTAAGACGGGAAATTGATTGAATGTCGTCAAGAGTTTTGCGGGGACAAGTTGCCCGTCGCAAAACAAGAAATGCCGGGGTAGAATCGGAAAATGATTATGCCGAATGTAGGAATCCCGCATGGGGCAGAATTAAGTCATGAAGAGCCAAAAAAAAAAAAAAAAAAAAAAAAAAAAAGCTGTAGGACTTCCTGTAAACTTCTTTTCTTGAGAAAGACTTGTAAACACTTGGGAAATATTTTAAAGCTGAATTAAATCTCTTGTCCTGAGGGTAATGAGGGAGAAATTATAAACTAGATAAAGAAATCATGTTGAAGACAGAAATTACGGTATATGTTTTTTAGATTATGAAATCAACTCCTTGGCCAGTACTTCAACCCACGCATGCGGTCAACATACCTACGTACTGGCCGTGGAAAATGAAGTAAAAAGCTGGCGAAAGAATGGTCTGTAAAGAAAAGTTAATGGTTTTGATTCTCTATAAAACCTTGGTGTCTTAAACCACTTCAAACAGTTTGAAGAGCAAGAAGTGCATGCATCCGTGTCAATGTTAATATTATTGATATATATTATTATTATTAATTTTGTTTTCGCATGAGAGAAGGGTTGACACTTTGTCAGAAAGTTTGCTTGGAGTTTTCTGAATAATAATATTGTTCGTTTATTCGCTGTTACAACAACGTGGCAACGACGACGACGACGACGACGACAGAGATAACAAGAAGAAGAAACACAAACAAAAAGACAACACATATTCTTGTACCATGATTCGACCGCATTAGACAAAGCACATTATTTCAGAAATTGTATGCATGAAAAATACATTTTTTTTAATAATCATCCATGCCATCCAGCTACCGTCAATTATCGTTTACTATGTACCATCAATATAAATCCGATTGTGTCAACGTTGTTTCCAGTCAGCAGACAAACTTGCCATTTTCATTTCTTACTGATTCAGCTTAATTTTGTAAAGGGAGACAGAAAAAAAGAGAGAAGATCAATGTAATGAGTGTTCTTGTTCACTCCTTTGTAAGCCTGATTGGATTAAGATCGCGTCTAGGCTGTGTACCATGCAGCTGGTATTGATACAGGCTCGAAGTTCTCGTCTATATTTTTAATCAGGCGTGGCATTCACGGGCCCCAGAAGGGCTTTGACATGAACAGTATTTTCAACGCGGGAAATCACTTCATGTAGCATGATTCTTCTTCTTCTTCTTCTTCTTCTTCTGTTTGTTCTTTATTTACCTTTTTTTTTTTTTTTTTTTTTTGGGGGGGGGGGTATAGTTGAACGGTACTTATTGTCTATACGATCATTGCTTAGAGGGAGGCGATCGGGCGATTTGATTGTTCGATTTTTTTTATTCAAGCTAATTATATTTTTTCATTAAAACATAAATACACAAAATTTGTTAATGGCCTCACGTTGCGACCCTAACAGTGTCTTTCTCAAAGGCTAAACAAAATGTTTATTTAAAACATAAGTAAATACAAATACAATGAATAATAATAATAATAATAATAATAGCAAAATTTATAAGGCGCACATATCCACCTGAAGAGTGCTCAAGGCGCCAACAAGAAAACAAAAGTACAAAAAAGTTTAGACAAACCCTACCATATAAATACAAGAAAAATTACAAAGAAAGGCAGTTACAATGAGTGAGAATAAGCTTGAGACATCAAATGTGTTTTGAGTTGAGTTTTGAAACTACTTAAGGAACTGGAATAAAAAAATATAAAAAGCTGGGAGAAAAAGAAATCTAGAAAAGGCCAATCTTCCTTCAGCCTTATTGGAACAACCTTATTACGTTTCCAACTTGCGAGGAAATCCACAGCATTTTTCAAGATTAGGTCTTCAAATCGTGCAAACTTCTAGCACATAAGTGGTAACCAGAACCGGACTGAATATGTCGGTCTATGAGGGTCGAAAGTGCTCAGTGGTGATCACTTACTTCAAACGACACAGAAGCGTCTATTTTAAGAAATAATTCCTGCAATTTAGTCCATATTAAGGAACTAGGACTCAGTGGTGTATTTTGTTCTATACGGTTGTTAACCTTCAAAAAGCAGGCTATATCATATCGATCTAGCGGGTACCATTGCCTCTTGGTTTATGCATTCATATTTTTCAAAGTAAAAATTCAAAGGGTATGTTTAACAACAGCAACAGCAACAGCAACAGCAACAGTAGCAGCAGCAACAGCAATAGCAGCAACAACAACGCAACAACACAGCAGCAGAAACAGCAGGAGCAACAACACAGCAGCAGCAACAACACAGCAGCAGCAACAACACAACAGCAGAAACAGCAGCAGCAGTAGCAGCATCAGCATCAGCAACAACAACAACAACAACAACAACACAGCAGCGGAAGCAGAAGCAGCAACAGCAACAAAACAACAGAGACAGCAACAACAACCAGTGCTGTAGTTAGCATTTCGTCAAGGCCTTCGTGGCTTAGGGCGCAGCTATGTATCCACGACGACCAATACTAGTCAGTGCGCATGATCGCGTAGTGAAGCCAAGAGGGCTTTTTCCAACTTGATTTTGCATTTTTTTGTTGGTGAATTATTCATGAAGTTTAAAACATAAATTATTCATATTTTTTACACCAATAAGAAAAGCCTGAAAGGTTAACCAATCACAATGCGGTTGAGGTTAACACATGTTGAACCCATCGCTTCTGATTGGCTGGGAATTTTGCTACATCCGTTAGGGTAGCAAAAATCGAGAAATAAAGAAAAACTTTAGGAATTCCTGACAAGTTGGAAAAGGCACTCTCGTGTGCGCGGACTTTGGCTGCGATGCAGGGGCTTCGCGTCTACATAATCTAAGCCTTGACGAAAGGCTATGCTGTGGTCGACTCCCTGTTGTTGTTGATAGTTGTAACCGTCGATCTTCCCCGACAGTCGTGTGGAACATGGTCTGCCGTTTCAGCCATTTCCAGTCATTTCTGTCAGACTAGTGACCAGATTTGCCCGTTTTTTTTGTACCCTTTTCAAAAGTCAAAACACATATTCAAAGGACACGAGATAGATTTCCATTGTATAATGAATTAATTTAGAACACTTAAAACTCTTGCGAAAAATAATTGAGCACAAATTGACCGATTTATTCGATAACCGTACATGAAACTGTTCCAATATAGAGCGTTGCTCTATCAAGATCTAGACTACGACAAAATGATGGAGGTAGAACATCTTCCATGGATCAATCAACCAGCGAAAAACGCGGACGTAGCCAGCTACACATGGCCTGTCTTCTCAAGTCTGAGATTGCGGTATTTATGTGCATCATCGGTCGCACAAAAAATCGTCGGGTTAATCCAAACGAGGGCACTATGTCAGGCAGACCCCCCCCCCAAAAAAAAAAAAATCAATAAATAAATTTAAAAAAAATCGCAAGACTTGAGTAAGACTAAACCCTGACCTTCGCGGTTGAAATAAACATGATCCATGGTTGATATGTAAAGGCCGTATCGATGGAAACATTATTTTTTCATCGTTGACGATTTATAATATGGGCACCATGAATGACAGCAACAGCAACAGTGACAGCGACATCACCAACAACAACAACTACAGCAACATCAGCAGCGGCAACAGCAGCAATAACAACAGAAGCAACAACGACCGCTCTCGACAACAATTTCTCTTTCCCCCTCAACCAGAAATGCATATAGCAAAATACCCGAAGTCAATGAAATCACTCAAAATGATTGGATAACCGTGTTTCTTTCTTTCCTCACATAACAAGTCCATCTCTCAAATCTATGTATTTGAAGTTTGGTCAGAAAAAACAAGAATAGAATGGGATCAACTTCACTTGGGGACATTGGCTTTACAATACATTACATTCCTCAGGAAAACATGCTTCTCAAAGATCTATGTACTTTCATTGTGTCTCTCTCCGAGTCAGTAAGAAACCAGTTCCAAACAACTGCACGATGGGACAATGGATTTACAATGCATTTCTCGTGAGAACCCACATCTTTCCCGTGTGAGTATAAAACCTTTTAAGCATACGAACCCCGTGCAGTTGCTGCGATGAAGAAGAAAAAAACACAAACAGGAGAACACGCTCTTACTCATGTTATATATAATCCCAAAATCCCGCGAGATTTGCCTGGCCTATCTAAATGCATAGAGTCACATTTCTATTTTTCGATTACATGTGTTACCGTCTGATTGCTTGCGCACTTTGAATACTAAATGCTGTACATCTGCGGCCGTTTATGTTTTCTAATATTTCATCTACATACAAGTGAGACCACTCGATGCAAAAATTAAGAATGTATTAGGCAGTGGATATTAAATTTAATTGCACATTTTCACCATTATAGACCAATATGGGTCATCACGCTGATTTGGCATAGGTTTTCTTCACACGACCGCTGAACCGATCTTTCCCCTTGGATTTGCATTTTAATAAATCTGCTTACTTAGGTTACAGCATTATACCTTTCAACTCATTACATCTGGTAAATTATTGAAATTCTCATATTTTCCACGAGGAACCTCTCCATTAAAGTTCAATTTATTCATGCAATTTGATTCATTATTAAATACTACCGGTGTACTTAAATTATATTAAAAGGCTGCACCAAAAGTGGAATAAAAATACAAAATTACTGACATTGTGGTGTGCGCAATGAGCAATGCAAATTAATTAAGTGGTTGACTTCACACTGTAAATAGTATTTCTTTTAACAAAATCTCACATTTTGTTTCTGTCAGACCTCGGTTTGGGCTTAATATAGCCCTACATACCTAGGCTATGAGGCTTATAGGATTATGCTCTCACTGGGTCTCTACGGTATGGCGTATGGGAATGGCGGCATATCAAAGACCCCGTATCGAATTAAAAATGCAAATGGATGATGTATTAATAACTTCACGGTCGGCGAAACCTAATTACCCCGTTTCCTCGTAATTGGAGAAATCTTATTCAATCTCCAGAAAGTCCAATCACATGTAGCTGCCGAAAAGTTGTCAAGAAAGAGATGCCGATGTTGCCCCGAATTCGTTTGCAGGTAACGACAAAGAGTACGATCCTACGCCGAACAGGAATTCGCTTTGGTTTTATCAGGTCCTTGTGTTGATGCGTACGGTATAACTAATCGATTCTGATTAGTCGAGCTCGAATTTCATCGCGTTAGTCAGGGTATCGATGCTGATCATATATATTCAGCATTGACTGATATTATATGTCAATGGGCTTAACATACAATGGATCAAGACAACAACCTGACAAATTTCCATTTTGTTTTTGAGTGGCAGACTTCACATCGACCAGAAGATTTCAAAGCCACTCGACGTAGGTGTCGACACTCCATATTCGTACTAGAAAGAGCAAATCCGAATGATCGGAGTCCCATTAACCCACTCTTTTGTATCAAGTTGTTTCATTCTTTTTAATCGATGACCTTACAATTCGAAACTCAATAATTAAAACGACTCATATGCTCTCTGTATCGGGTGTAATTACTTTTACCCGGGTCGAAAAAAGAGCTAATTCCTTAAAGCTATGAATATCCAAAAAGAGGATAATTTCTTCGTTATTATTCCTTTTTTCCCTTTGGGAACGACGATCCGGCTTTGAAAAACTGGCGAGTGTTGATCTGCATATTCGATCTCTCAAATTATTGTTAAATAATTTATTTGATTTTGCTTCTTTGATCGATTGTTCATAAAAAACATTTTTTTTAATTTTTTTTTATTCATTTATTTGTTATTTATTTATTTTGCGAAAAAAATGTACATGCTTCCCGTGATATTGGTGTTTATCTTTACATCTCAGAATTTTGAGTAAAAAGTTACCCAAAAATTTCAGAGCAACAATCAATTAAGTTCACCCGTCTTAATGTTGAGAATCTGTTTCCAATCAAGGCACGTTCAACTGTTGTGATAACTTTTTACTATAATTCTGATGAGCTCGCACCAAACGCACGATCTGAAAAAGATATCTCTATTACCAAAACTTCTCCGCCCACTCACAGGTGCCAACACTCCGAGTTAGCGCACATGTGAGATACAGCGCCCTTTACAAGAACTTAAACCTTACGATTTTTTGCAACAAGTAAATCCAATGACCACATCACTCCTCCTGGTCAACATCAGCATCAGCAGCATCTTGGGCGCGTTTAACTGTCTCGGCACCTGTCGCCCTTTGGGTACGAGGGGGGAACACAACACCTGACACCCTCGTCTCGTAACTGATCTCATTCTAGCCAATTTATTACATCAGCCTCTGGCAGGACAGCATCTTTTGAAGGGGGGTGAGCCATCCGCTGGCTTCAGCGATCATTCTGCAGAAGTACACAGCGATCGGACATGATTTATGGGATTGATGCGTGCTTCGTAGATTTAGGTTCCAATCAATTAGTAAAAACATTATAATGCTCCTTGAATAAGGTCCGTTTGTGTTTGTGCTTGTTTTGCTTTCGCAGATTCCTCGAACAAAGCCCATCTCAGTGTCGAGGCAGGAGTATTTCACTATGACCAAAAGGAAGTGAAGAAACAGGTTTTTGGGCCCTGTGGATCGAAATCTATCCCGGGGTCTTCGATGTGTTAGTTTCATTATCCGCAGAATTTTAATTTCAGGCTCTGGTGGTTTTTTCCCCTTCTTCTCATGGTGGGGGTCTTTTCACCGCATGAGGGCGGTATCAACCGATCAAGAGTTCTCATCACAACAGAGCCTATACATACGAAAATTACCGCTGAAAATGGTGGTTAACTATCAGTTTATAAGTCAGATTTGAAGCTTTTCATAGTTCGCATACGTGAGACAACCAAGTGGATAAACATCTCTTTTGGGGGAAGTGGTGGTTCCAAGAAGAACCGGAATTGAGATAGTCTCGACTTTTCGATTAGTATACTCTGCCCGTCTTCAGGGGAAGTTATTTTCACCGTGTAAGCTACATAGGGTGGTTTTGAATTTTATAGTCCAACTAAGTTCATATTTCAACTGCAAATACAGCAAGTAGTTCTGCATGGAACTCTCTACCTAATCACATTCACAACTTTCAACTCGCTCCAGACTTTCAAGAATAAATTAAAATCATACATTTGTTTATAATTTGTTTTATAAACAGCGCCTATAAATTACTTTCGGTTCTTTTAAAGCTTTATTTAGTAACGCATTGTAGCCGTAGCAAAATGCGCTCTAGACGTCCTTCCTATTTAATATTGATTATTTGAGGAATGCAAAATTAAACAGGCGGTAAACTCGAGGTTGTTTGAGGTTCTCCCGGGTTCTCGCGTTACTTCGAGTTACCGCTTGTTTCTGCATTTCTCCTTTACTATTGTTATATCAAACTATTGATACATGTATGCCCTACAACAATAACTAGACTCACTCAAACCAACTTTCAAAAAAGGAGAAGGAAAAAAACCCTCTTGTTCCCCTCTTGAAATTGAGATTCCCCGAAACAACAAGTTGAAGGTTCGTTTTACAAATAGACTGTCCGGCAATTCACGGGGTTCGAACATACGTGCTTGATAACTCCCTCGCAGAGTCAACAAAAACAACAAACTCACGTTCCGCTGATGGGGGTGTCGCTATCCAGTTCACTACAATTCAATAACTACGTTGGGGGTGTGCTAGCAAACTGAACTTTCAGCTTTTAAAGATGTACCCTCTGAATCCTAAGTGATATAGAATCTCCCGGCATCATGCGGAACGATAGGGGTTCATGTATCCTTATTTCTCTTCCAGCAGTTTTTTCCCCAATAAGAGATTTGTTTCAACTCCTGACATGAAATCATTAGAAACACAGCCTATATGCCAGACCTGAAGGGGTATTAGTAATCATGTACAATGACGCTTTGGGTGACATGAATTAATCAGTATAGCGTGTCGAGTTCCTTCCTTTCTGTATAATCATTATTAACTTATTTATTTGTTTTGTTTCGTTCCTTGCCCCTAAGTGGCAATGTGACCGTCAAAACAAGTGTCTCGCCCCTTTACAACAGCCTGTATTTCGACACCGGGAGCTAAATGTGAACGCCATTCGACCGTGTTCTCTGGATCGACGGGTTCAGATAAAACTGGACTAACGCAAAATGTCCGCATGACCTACATACCGAGACCATGGTTGATACGCCAATATAATGTTTGATTCCTGGCACAAATGTAGAGTGTTCAGTCACAAGTAAATGAACATCGGATTATTCCAGTCTGATACCTTTAGTCTCTTCAGTGTTGAGTGAAACGGAGCAAACAATTCAAGTCTGGAATCATGCAACCTGCAATATGTGGCCTTTGTAAAACAACAATTTCCCCCGTTCTATAAACTTCATTAGCTTTAATTTCCAAAAAAGGACAAAGAGGGCGCCCCGCCACTCTCCAAACGTTTGAGTTGCAACAACACAATAAAATGATACTCAAGTCTTGCGCGTTCGAAGGTTGGAACCCCATAAAATGCGTCAAAAATAACAAGAGACAGACATTATGTATGATTGGTGAACGATTTATACACTCAAAGACTACTTTGACTATTGGTCATTGCCCACGTTTCGACCCTAGCAGAGTCTTTCTCAAAGGGTCTGAGGAAGACTCTGCTAGGGTCGAAACGTGAGGCAATTAACAATTTTTGCAAATAAGATTTATAAAGATTTTTGTACGGTTTACGACTAAACTTAACTTATAATCTGAATATCACATGTAATTTCCAGTATGAAATCATAATGTTCTATCTGTTTGCAAGCATGGAACTACAAGGAGGCCACGGAGGCAATGGCCTCTGTTGTCCCTGGTCTTGGCCTTGATGCCCCTTCAAGAGTTTCCAATGGAAGTGGCCTTTGCAAAATGAAAATGGCCTTGCCCTCTCAAAGATAAAAATCCAGAGCTGTTGTTGTTCTACAAACCGACCCACAACCATGTGTTCGGTTTTTACGAACACTCAACTATCAGTCTTTTATTAACTTGATATCCACCAGGACCAACTAACCAAGTCTTGCGCATTTTGAGGAACCTTAGGCTCACCCCAAATCATTGCTTAAGTGTGTGAAGGAAACAGAATTGCGCACTATCAAAGCGTCCACAATCTACTATTGCCCTATGTAATATTTCTACTACATACTGCTATGTGCGTGAACACTGTCGCCGAACCCTTAATTCTCGAAATAAGCTCACAGTCATGTGCATCAAGACCACTGTCGAAACACAAACCATTAATCGCTATTTCGTTCTTGATTTTGTTTTGCCGAGTCATAACAACCAAACATGAATGCAGACAAAATAACGGACAGAATATCAACCTTTAATATAAAAATGTATAAAAGTGTTTTGTTTCTTTTTCACACGTGAGTAATAAACTAAATCCTGGTTCAACTTCCTATTCAAAAAAAAACATCAAGAAAACCCCATGACCCCCAAGGATAAACCGCTTCAAACGAGTCAAAAGGTGGCGCTGTATAACATTACCGGTGATTATTAATTTCTTTTTTCAGTTTTATTGCCATTCATAATGCAAGTCTTTTTGGTTCACAAGAGGGCGACAAACTGAGGGTATAACTATATTAAACACTTGTTAAAAACAGTTGAGACGTATTTAAGTTCATGTTTCAAAGCGTGGAAGAGTGGGCACTTTGAAATGTGTTACTTTACATGATTCTTTTTAACTGTGCAACACAACAAATGTCAACACTTTGCAGTTTGCAACTTCCGGGGTGTTTACTGTTTCAGTTTTTTCGCTTCTGCTTACTCATTGCTCACTCAGTCTTGTTTATTTTTAAGTTAAATTCCACACTGACTCCTGAAAGATCTAAAACTCTTGAGATGCCCCAACTCCTATAAAGACATCCGCAATCCCAGAAACATCCACAACTCGATCCTGAAACATCTACAACCCCTGAAATAGAATATCCACAACTCCTGAAATAATATCCACAACTCCTCGCTCAGAGCGACAGAAAAGAAAGCAACGCCCTCGTCCGGCACGTTTACTTCCTTCATGCCCCTTGACTCGCTAGGCATCGTTTTGGTTGGTCAGTTTTAACAAAGTACAGAATCGGTAAAACTCAAGACAAAAATGATGATTATTTTCCGAAATCTGAATTCATACTGATTGGTCAATATATTCAGGGATGTCGACATCCTAAAAAAGAAATGAAAACTGTCGTTGTCCCGATGCAAATATCGACGACATCCTTTCAACAAGATGTCGACTTCCCGACATTAATTATCTCTCAGAATGTCGACGTCCAATGGTGGAGTGTCGACATCCCATAGTGTGATGTCAACTTGATGAAAAAGAAAAACTTCTTGTTATGCTTGTTACTTTCAAGAAGTCGTCATCCTTAAAAAAAATAGTCCCAGGAATTAAGTCGACATCCTATTGAAGGATGTAGACATTCTATATTTTGGTGTCGACATACTGTAAACAAAATCATTTTCTGTCACGCTTGCAACTTCCAAGATTACGTCATCCTGAGATAAATGATCTCAGGAACGAAACATCCCCTCTTTTACCAAGATTACGTCATCATTAGTCAGACTATCTCGGGAAGTTGACATCCTACTTTAAGATATCGTCATCCTACGATACTGATCTTAGAGTGACAACAAGTCGGCACGTCCAGAACTCCGTACATGTTCGTAGTGATAACTCCCGACCGACTGCTGAGGGTCAAATTTCACATTCACAACAAGTTGGCACATCCAGAACTCCGTACTTTTTCATAGTGATAACTCTCAACTGACTGCTGAGGGTCAAATTTCACATTCAAGTCTCTCCGTATTTTGTTTTAAGAAGGGTATATTGATCAACCAACACTCAGCACAACCTTAGGTAAATATGTGTTGCTTGGGGAAGGGCTTGGCCGAAACAAACCTTACGGATTGGGCAAAGAAACAAGAAATGCGATAGTGTTTGCTATATTTCTTGACACTGTGCTGAAGAGAAAATATGTTTTCAGGTTTTTTTTCGTCCGCTATTAAAACAACACGGTCGTGTCTCAGTAGTTGTCTTTTAAAGAAAATGATCGCAGATTGTCTTCAAAACTGTTCACTATCTCACGGGAATGCTTTCAAAGCAAGCTTTGTACGGTGGTTGGAAAGTTGATATAACAGTCATCTCACCATAAGTTATTCAAATTTCAATTCCTTTAAATTTCTGCATTGATTAAAGAGAAAATCATTATTTAAATTCCAGTTTATGAGTACACAGTTGGTTATTTTCCCTCGCTTTGTTCATAGTGAACCTGTTTCATATGACCAATATTGATGAATATTGTGCTCTCTTTAGTAATAATAATAACAACATACATTTTTACAGCGCCAACTCAATAAAAATGCTCCCAAACAGTCGCCGTACAATGAGTGTTTGTCGCCCTCTTGTGACTAGTTGGCAAGCAAACAATACCGCACTTGTGTTTCGAATAAAAACATGTGCAGGAAAAAGAGAAAAAGCATAATTCTTTCCCGGTGGCCTCGGCATACACTTACTCTCTACGCCCGGAAAGAAAGGTACTTCATATTTTCTACAGCAAGGCCGTTTCTTTCTGCCCAATCTTTTACATGATGATTAAAACCCTCGGGTCCTCCGCAATGAATATTTTTCGAGGTGGATCCACAAGCTGATTTGTTATCAACACCCTGTCTTTTAGGTCACTAACCCCCCTATGCAAGCCCAAAGCTACACTAAATGACCATGTGGGTGAATTGGAGTGCCAGTCAAGACTTAGACTTGTGTTATTTACGATCAGTGTGCGGTCGCAAGTTGTTTTCACAAAGTGCATACCGCCTTGTGCCAATGACCCTTAGCACAAGGGTCAATCAATTACTGCAGGGATACAGGTGGCTGCTGTCTTTCAACACTCCTTACTCCGCAGTGGTTAGGGTCTGGCCAATAAAAGTCTACAGGCTTGTGGGGTATACCAGGGGTGAGGTTTACATGGAATCTTGGCTTTTTTGGCCCATTGAAAAAAAAGTTATGGCCATATTTGGTAGTACCTGCTGAATTTGATGAGCACGTGGTTGACACCAGGGTTTTAAATTGACTCAAACACTTTTGGCCAAATTTGCTTAAGATATAAGATTTAAATTGCACCAAAATAGATTATCCTGTGATTACGTATAAATATATACAAAAACTTAGAGCTACAAATACAGTGAACAAGTTAAAAACTGCGTTCACATCTTGGTCTGATTCCCTGACCCAATTACAGACGACCATGCGGTTTGTTCAGTCTTCATGACTTGAAACAATGAGCAGACTTCCAGTCGCCACCTGACTGTACTGCACGCTCAGAAGAAGCGATAACAAAATATAACAACACGGATGCACAGATATACCGTGGATGATCCTGGAAAATTACCAGCATATCAACTTAAAAAAAAACCCGAGTTATTTAATTTTAAAGAAACATCTAACTGCAGCAGCCGGTGGCGGTGTTTTATTTAAAACTTTCCAAAATGTCATCGTTGGATAATCAGGTATCGGTGAGCATCTGTGCTCGATTCGCCTTAGCTTCCGATCCAATCCAATTTCGATCTGCGTTTATGTCCCCGGGCGTGATAAGTCTAGCCAGGGATGGTTCGAGGTTGAAACTAGGCTATTTTAAAGGTAAACAAGTTGCACAAGTTAAGTGTTTAGACGACTAAATCACTTACTGTGTACATTATGCAAGCGGGGGCGAAGGAAAAGATAAAAAAAAAAAGGAAACTAGAATAAAAAAGGGTGACAAAAAACGTGTTATGATAATTTTTGTTTTCCAAAAGCGGTGTGCGAAGGAAAAGAGAAAAAGAAAAAAAAGAAGGGAAAAAAAAACAACCCAAAATGTGTTATGATAAATTTTGCTTTAATTTTCTTTTCAGCTCTCTCCTACGGACCGACAGAGTTTTCAGTTATGCATTTTAATTTGGGTACGTTACAGTTATTTATTGATATTGTCAACTCTGATAGCTCAGTTTCCTAATTGAACGCGCGCACATCACACCAACGTCAACTCATCGGTACATTTAAGGTAATGGCAAACGCTGATGTTGCGTTGGCCCATTGGAACTTAAGTTTCGTTTACTGTTAGAATTGCTCTACATGGTTTAAATGGCAAATACATTCAACACGTTATTTGAAATCGTTTGGGGTGTTCAATTTCATATCCTAATAATCAGATGTAGTACAGGGAGCAATTTCATCTGGCAGTTTTAGATGGCTCGATATTTCGACCGAACATTATTTGTTTTGCACACCGAGTGCTAGAGTAACAAATGATGCATTTTGTATCGCATTTTGCAATGCTTTTTAAAGCCACAGCTCAGCATTGGTAAGAAGAAAAACATAAATGTTCACTTATTTACATACCTTACATGGTATAAAGATAATTATGGTAGAAAACTTTCCTTGACATTATTTTTGCCATAATATCAGTTTTAAATAATAAATGAAATCAGATCCACAATTAGTTTTCTTCTCAGTGAGACGAAAACTCTGCTTATAGGAATGCGTGCAAAAGAGCTGAATGCATTTTTACCGTTTTCTCGCAAATGAAACAACGAAATGAGCTGACATTTTCACAGGTTGGTTTTATTACAAATATCTTGGTTTGTGCAAAGAATGGTAGCATTTACAGTCAGTTTACCAATGTTCAGCTGTGGCTTTTAGAGAAATGATTCACTGTAATTAGACTCTTACCTTTGAACTGAAGTTGGCTCTTACTTGAATCTTTGGCTTACTCCGAATGGGGGCGCATCATCTACGAAGATCTCTTTAAGCAGAGCATTCTACAGGGGGTCAAAGAGCAACAATGTCATGAACAGAAATGCAACGAGAGAACACCTTTAAGTTAACGTTACATATACTCACGTGATCAATTGGGGGGAAAACAACTACATTGCATTTGTCCGAGTGAAACCGTTACACGTACACTGGTTTGATATTGTTTATTTATTTTTCAAGTTTTCGTTTTCTTGTTTTTAATGCTCTTCTTCTGGAGTCTTCTAGGATTGTCATTCTTAAAATGTAAAATCTGAACGGGATTTCTTTAAAGTAAAGAATATGAAGATATAATGATATAACAGAAAATAAAGACAGGTTTATTTTCGAGTGGATATCTTGGGCAGATTTTTTTTTTTTTCACCAGGTTTGTTTTTAAGCATAACCCTTTTTTGTTATTATTATTATTTTTTTAATACATGTATCAAGTTGCAGAGATGACGCATGCTATCATTCGTTGTATTGGTCTTTGACGCACGAGTGCATTAGATCTAAATGCATGAATGTAATACTGGTTCAATACTCATTTGTGATTTGATTCATGTATCAAATACCAGAAAGTAAACCCACATTGCATTTTAATCAGAGTAAGATGTCTGGAGAGAGAGAGAGAGAGAGAAAAAAAAAGTGAAATCCTGCATCACTCACGAATCACAACCACTTAGTGTAATTGTTCTTTCCCGGGGGACTACAATGAAAACAATCGTTGACCTAAAAGCATGGTTAATGTTACATTATAACCATGGGCTAGAAATTCCAAGTGCACAAATTAAACAACGGCTTTTTGCAGTTTCGCAGATGTAAAATAAAAAAGACCGCACACTAAGTAAAAATGGATGATTTCTTACAGCCGACTAAACTGCACCGGGAACTGGCGTTTTTTACTGGAACATAAAGCTAGGGCGTTGGTTAAACAAAGATACACCATGGGTGGCATTATGCCCGTTTCCCATTTGAGTCAAGTTCAGTCATATATCTAACAAGCAACACTGCAAACATTGGAAACATTGCCAAAGATCATTGCATTGTTCAGCAGAAGTCGCTAAACAACAAATACCAGGGATGCCAGGTAGAAGCAAGCGCCAGAATTCGCTCAGTAGCGGTAACGCTGCAGATGAAATTTACTGGTCTGTACGTCATCGGTACGTCATCGCGCTCAGGCATCCATAGCAACATACAAAAATTAACTCTCCGGGTTATCTTTTACGCCAAATAATGGCTTTACTTCCGCATAACCTACTTCCTGCTGAGTCGGCCGGCCTTTTTGGACGGGAGCTCGGGATTAAATTTTACCCCACAATGATTTTCCTGACCAAAGTTAAAACCCTTCCCTCTTGAATATGACCACGTCACGTCAAATGGTCCGTTTTGAGGGAGTAAGATGTTTTCTGTTTGTTTGGTGAATGCACACGCCTGGCGTTCGTGCATGCATGAACTGTATTGATGCTACGTGCTTGCACTTCGGTTTCCAATCCATACTCATTGGGATTCACTCCATAGTTTTTACGAAGAGTTCACGGCATAATAGCGCTGGCCTGTTGTTTTATATTGTATTTAGGCCTATTTTTTTTTTTTTTTTTTTTTTTTTTTTTTTTAAGACTCCGACTTGTGTATTGTATAAATCACAGTGTACAGGATTTGTAACAAAAACATTTGCAATGTCCTCAGCATACTAAAAGTGATTTAAGGACTTTGTTTTGTTTTGATTACGTTTTTTTACCGATCTAGAAACATACTTCGCTTGTCTGTTAGGACTCTGTGTAGACAGTACAGTTGTGACTGACCCATTTCAACAAAGTCAAGTAAAGGTCGAATAATTTTTTCATACGATTTTTTATCATGACATGCATTGTAAGAAATATGCAACATACTCGAGACATATCGGGGCACAACATTTACACTGGACCTCAGGCCCAAGGCCAGAGATTTTTTAGCATCGGGACAGTAAACTCATGACTGTACAAGTCCGGCGGTCTTGTGTTTTTGTTCACAATGTTGACTTTCAGTCTGATAAATATCTTTCAATTTGGTTGAGTATTGGATAATACCCATAAAACGAATGCTATCGATCTTCTCATAGTGTCTGTTCAAAAGGTATTTTGTTTCCTTAGTTCAGTTACGGTCTGGTAAAAACATTTCTGCCCCCAGTGCACATTTTAAGCTACAAGCCCCGTGTGGTCTGGTTGACTCCCCCCCCCCCCCAAAAAAAAAAAAAAAAAAAAAAAAAATCGAGCCCTGGATTGCCGGTAAAAAGGTCTGAAACTAGGAACCAAATATTAGGAAGTTAAAATGACATTTCCACCTTTAGGTCCATCTTCTCTATATAGATTCAGTGGCGTAGTCAGCATATTTTTTTTTTGCGGGGGTGCAAAAAAGGGGGGGGGGGTGGGGCAAATAATTTATAGGGGAGTCAATTTCACTTCAAATTGCCCGATTACAGCAAATTTCACGGTGTCCAAAGGCTGACTGGGGGCAAGCAGGTACAGATGTTCGTGGGAAGGGGGAGGGGTTGCCCCACTATGCTCTAGATTCAGTGGCGTAGTCATCATATTTTTTTGCGGGGTGCAAAAGGGGGGGGGGAGGTAAATATATTTACAGAGGAGTCAATTTCAGTTCAAATTGCCTGATTACAGCAAATTTCTCAGCGTCCAAAGGCTTACAGGGAGGGGGGGGGGCAAGCGGGGAGACACGTTCGTGGGGGAGGGGCTTCTGCCCCACTATGCCCCCTTGGCTACGCCACTGTCTAGAATGCAAGGTCTTGGGTTCGAAACCAACCCAGGTAACATACCTGTGGATTTATTATTCCCTGCAGGACTCAAAATGGATTGAGTATTCAGTGCTTATCACATATCAGTGTACAGTAAAACCAAAATAATACTCTATATTCCAATGCAGTTATTTAGTCAGGTTTACTGGCTGGTTTTTAAAGGATTCCTTGCTTGAACCTACATGTAAATCATCTACATGTACCTGCAAGGAGATTACAACAACTTCAATCAGCTAACGAGTGTCAATGTTTCTTTCTCTTCCATTGATTCTCACGTGTACTGCATGACCCCAAGGCCAGTGCATTATGTATGCAAATTGTATTAAAGCTAAAAAATTGGGTCAAGTGTAAATGTAATCCTTGTGTGTGGTTTTATTTTTGGGGAAACTGGAGAATGCTGGGTATCAAAGTGAACTTTATGACCGACTGGGTGTGAATATTGGTTCTAGGATCTTCTGAGGATTAGCCAGAAAGCATAGTCCTTGAAACATGAGCTGTTTGTTTAATTTAGGTTGACACCCAGCCCCCCACAAGCACTCAACACTTTGCATGTAAGTCGAAGAATAGTTATGTTGTAATAAAAATAAATCAGTTTTTTTTAACAATATGTCAGAATACAGCAGTGCATGAATTTAGTATTTAATTAACTTCAAAGTAAAGGTTATGACCTAGTGAGTGTGAATATTGGTTCTATGATTTTTTTTCTGAGGATTAACCAGAATGCAAAGTCATTGAAACATTTAAATCTGTTTATTGTTCAATTTTACATGTAGGTTGACATCCCCCCCCAACAAAAACGCAAGGTTTTACCTGGAAGTCCAAAACTAACATTGTGATAATAAAAAAAATATTATTTTTTTTATGTCAGGATATGGAAGAGCATGAATTTGTTGAATTTCATGATAAACATCATCCATACAACAAATATTTACTATGCATAATTTATGCAGGGATGTAAACAATTAAGGTGTGATTTTTATTCTCTTTAGTTTTTGGAGTTTTATAGTGTGTAAGGTAGCAAAGTAAAGCTCATGGGACACCAAGTAAGAATACTGATGCACTCAAATTCTGAATATTACTCCAAATGTATCGATGCGCAAGAAACAAACACATGCTAAACTACACGCAGGCATTTTGTTATAAATAGTAAACGGTTGGTGATGCTGAATTACTGTATGAGAATTTTAAGTCTACATATTGCAGGCTCTAAGAATAGTCTCAATTAGCCTTTTTGAGGTATGGCAGATACTATAGGAGTGCACTGTTTGGTCTTGGTGTATCCAGACAAATTTACCCAAACCAATTAGTGCCCTAGTAATGTGTCCACCATATCTCAAAATGGCTAATGATTTAACATGAAAATAAACTTAACACGTTGTTATTTAAATTGTTCAAAGTGTTTGGGTATGAATGTGATATCCAATTGGATTTTCCTGACAAAAAAATAAATAAATAAATAAAAAATAAATGTATTAAACTCTTACCTTTGAACTGGATTTGTCCCAGCAGCTGTGCCAAGCTGAATTGAATTGCATTGGGTGCATGGCTCTACGCCCCTCAAGACGAGTATGGAGAATGATGTAGATGAGTCTGTGGCTCAGAGAGGGAAGAGGAAGTGTCTCCCTAGAGGGGGTGAAAAGGGCAAGAATATCAGGAATGGAACTGCAACATGATTAACAAGAATGGAACTGCAACATGATTAACACCATAATAGGAAACTATCACGAGTAAACTTGTAAACTTGCAGGTACTACCATGTATAAATCTCTTTTGGGAGGAGTGGTGGCTCTGAAAAGAGCCGGTGTGGTCTCGACGTTTCAAACAGTATACTCTGCTCGTCTCCTGAAGACTGTTCGAAGCGTCGAGACCACACCGGACCTTTTCAGAGCCACCACTCCTCCCAAAAGAGATTTATACATGGTCGTACCCGCAAGTTGAATAGTTTACTAGTTATAGTTTCCTATTATCCTTCACACCATGCACAGCTTCAAACATTTCCTATGATTAACACCGTTAAGTTGAGTTCATTGTTACATATTAAGGGGAGGGAAAACAAAAACTAGTTTGCATTTTTCCAGAAGAGGTACACTTGTTTGTATTTGTTTGTTTTTTTGTTTTGTGTATCTTGTTCATCTTCTGAACTTGTTGAGGTAAGGTTGGTCTCTTTTTATCAAAATGACCCAAATTACTTGGATTAGCCTGACTCGACACTGACTGGGAAATCATAAACATCAAATACAAAAACCTGAAAGAAGCAAGGATTGTCAACTCAGTGTCACTGTAAGGCAACTAGGTCTAAGGTCAACTTGGTTCTAGTCAACTTGGTCCCAGGTCAACCAGGTCCCAAGTCAACTTAGTTCAAGCCAACTAGGTCTAAGGACAGCTCAGTCCCTAGCCTTCTTTTTGCACTTTCCCTTAGCCCCGAGTTATCCACTCATGGACTCCCTAAAAAAAGGACGATACGCAGTCGCACACACACACACACTCAAGTGTGTATTTACCTCCAATCGGGGACCTCCTATTGTTCCTCTTTTGTTTGTACTTTAACTTTTTAGCAACAGCTCCCATTGGTTTTGAACACGATTTCCAACTGGGGACCTTTTCCAACCGGGGACTTTATTGTCCTCTTTTGTTATAAGTCCCCGGTTTGAATGCCTAAACAAACTCACACACACAGTCAAACACCGATGCACAGAGTCCGACAATACACACAAGCACACGTACATGTCCACGCACGGAGTCCGTGCTCCTGAAAACGAAATTAAACACACACTATCTACTGTATAAGCGATGCACATCATATGCTGGTGTTTGGGGCACAGCATCCTCGATGGGGCATAGGCATAACAAAATATGGCAAAATGCCACTAAACCATTCCGTCCCACTGGCGCCTTGATCAAAGTTACTCGGTCCCAGGTCAACTCAGCCCAAGTCAAATCAGTCCCTCGTCAACTAGATTTGAGGTCAGCTTGGTCGTACATGTAGGTCAATAAGCCATTAGCAAGTAAATGCCTCGTACAATGTCTTGATTGGTCACCAGTGAACACTCAATTAGGATTCCCAAGACTAAAGACAATGTTGTTGCCTCTTGTATAGCAATCTCCAGATGAGCAAACGCTGGTTCTATTGCACTCAGATTAATTTTGTGTATGGGTGTTCGCCGTCTCTTATGTAACTACATGTATGCAAAAGCTTGCCCAAACCATGTGAAACACTTTACTGTCGCTAGTCTGAGGTGTTTAACTTTAAGTGGTCTCTTGTGACTAAGCAAGTCAGTGTACCAGACATTATATAAATCTGACTCGCGAATGGCTCATTCAGTTCCTAAGCCAACTCTGTCGTCGTGCATTTTTTGAATCTTCGTTGAGTATACGAGTCGAGAACAAGATCAAACCATCCTGCATTTCTTGTTAATCTTTGACATCATCTTGAACGGCCATGGACAGTGTCATTTTCCCAGGAGGAGAGTATCAGAAACCTAATGGCACAAGCGACTAATTTGGTTCTCTGTAATAATATGTTATGTAATAACATTATATTACAGAGAACCAAATTAGTCACTTGTGCCAGTAGTGATTGCATCATTAATCTCCTTCGTCTGCCAGCATGAATCGCATTGTAGACAAATGTTTTATCGTGATCTTCTTCCCGGTCCTCATCTTTAAATCAATTAAGTGCGACAGATCTGTGATTTTAAATTCGATGTTTGTCACCAATTTGACATTGTCTGCTCTTGCCGCGTGAAATTCATTTGAGTTCGACGCGACAAAAGTTTGACGTTTAGCGCAGGCATAAGTTGAGTACAACAAAATCATGCTTACCAGAATAAGGTTACCGGCCAAACTACCAAGTCACATGCACAATTTATGACCGGTATCCTGCTCGTTTCTGCTTAGCAGCAATATTTTCTGCTTTAAATTAAAGCAGCTCTATGAAATTGGACCCAGTGCTCGTCCCTGCAATATTACAACACTGTGGAGAAGTAAACCTGCCACGAGGACACCAACCAAACTTGTTTTCAACCTTTGAAAACCAGCCATGGAAACATTTGTTGTCTTGTGCACACAATATAGTCTAGTGCTCAAGAACAATTTGATATTTTCCACAAAGTTAGCAAACATTTCCCACAAACTCCAAGACCAAGCGGCAAAACTAGTAAGTGAGAACCCAACAAAAGTAACTATATAGTATAGTGTCTGTCTTAAGGTAAGTAGCACTTTATCGGCAATTTTCATAATCATATATCAAGCCCATTTAAACTCTTAACTACCCTAACAATAATAAAGAACAAAAAGCTTGGGCTGCAATCAGCACTGAGAGCTACGTCCGTGCTTAGGAATGATGGGCAGCAGAACCAAGCAAGCATGGGGTCTGGAGTGTCAGCATGCATGGGTCTATAGAGGCAGAGCCAGAGCCGAGGCCTCGTTGTCACTACTTACTGTTTTTGTCCACAGAATCACCCAATTCCTTCACTCTCAGAATGCTTTTCGAGCCAATATCACTCTTATTCTCACTTCTTCCATTGGTATTTCAAAGAAATAACACACGCTTTGTTTCCGTGGTCGTGACAGTCCTTACTCTTGACTTTGCATGCGTCTACGTCTACAACAGAGCAGGCCGCCATCTTTGAACGAATCGTCCGTGTGTATTTCTTTCCTCCAGTGTAGTAAACTCGTGTGGCAGCAGTCAACAACGGCTGTTTCCGGTTTGAATAAAACCGCGTTGCTACGTGATGACGTCGAGGCTACAGTTCTGTGTTGCAGGGCAAACTGAGAGGGCGCCCTATAACCGATAATCCACTTGTGGTCCATGGAGGGTCCCGTTTCAACCAACGATCCTTGGTACCCATTTTACGTCTTGTTTTGAGGAGCATGCAAGTTATGGTTAATGTGTTGGCATGAGCGGGGTTCAAACCCATATGCTGACGAACCCAAATCCTAAAGTGACACGACCTTGCGTCTTTTTTCATCGTGGTTACAATTTCAAAAGCTATAACTTCATACAGGAATGTTTTCAGTAACTGTGACGTGCTTCCGTCCTAAACCACCTCTTCCAGCACTAACATTGTGCATAACGTAAAATGTACTCGGTTGATTTTCACTGGGTTTACGCTAAAAAAAACTACAAGACTCAGCTATAACGTGTCTTTTGCAGAGACTGGTGGTCTCAGTTCAAACCATGTCATTAAAACCAACATCTTTTGAGCTGGAAGCATCACCACACAAGGCCTACCCGTACAACCAACATGCCATCGACAGAGCCGTGTCTCAACAAACATTATCAGTCTCAAATAATTATAAACTTATACTCTGCACTGCTCTCCCATTCGTTTCCTTCGACAGCAAGTAATAATTGACAAAGCCGTGCCTTCTTGTTTGCTACAATGAACATCTGGACAATTCTTTGCTTGAAAAGAAAAAATGCATTTCGGGGAAACGTACTTCCAATTTAGATTGATGTCTTTAATTCCTCTCATTTCATCACACGAGGTTAGTTCTACATTTAACCCTACACAGCAACCCTTCCACCACCAGCAGTCTGACTGAACCGTTGATTTGGAGCAATTGACGGCACTTTAACAACTTGACGCGCTTCGAAGCACTCGGTTATTTTTCTAAATAACACGAGGTAACAAAACAAGAACAACAGTAAGCATGAGTGGATTAATAAATCACATGAGAAATGGGGACGACCTTCATCGCCCAGTTTAAAGCAAGCTCGATTGAATGCCTTTACCCGACAGATTATTTCGATCCATGTGTTAAAGAGCGGCCCCAAGGTCGAACTTAATTTAGTGATGTAGGCATTTCCCGATAGACCTTTATCATGCTGCCAACATCTTGGTCATATTCCCTGTATCCAGTAACAGTAATAGATACTCATATTCATTGTACAAAAAGGAACCAGACTATTTGCCCTCCAGCCTCGGTTTGGTTACATTGGTTCGGATGGGAGAAAATCAAAGGGGAAAGAAAATTAGAAAGTTGTTAACCTCACCGTTAAAATGGTGTTAGAGTACCATCGTATTTGATATACTTCCAGAGCGGAATGATTTTGACAACATTAAAGAAATTTTACAAGTCACATTTCAATAACATGGGTCTCTACATTTTTGTGCAGGGAATTTTTTTTTTCTTCTTTTCTCTCTTTTGCCCTTTCCATGCCTTTTGATGTTCGTCCAACTTCTCCCACGTTTAATTATTCAACAAAACAACACAATCAGGCTGAATTAGAACAAAACTAACTTAAATTACAAATTACAAAGGACAGATACTTTCGAAGTTCGGTAAGAGAGACTCAGTAAATTTAACTT